>APFE031037105.1:0-24681 GCA_000404065.3 Pinus taeda | reverse complement strand
TTATGTGGCACCCTAAGGCCAAATTCGAATTTGAGTGGAGAGAATCATGGGATCATGAAGATATGTGTCACGTGTCCTAATTGTATTGAAACTCTAAGAACACATATGTCTTATCAGTTCCTATTTTGATTAGGACTCTAGAGGTAGAGGGAGATATTCATGGACTCTCATTAATGAGATGGCTTCTCATCTTTTTGTATAAATAGGAGATCTATCTCCTCCATTTGTTAGCTTAGAGTTTAGAGTTGGTAGCTTGGAGCTTGTAGTTCTTTTTTGATGGCTTTGAAAAGCTTTTTTGTACTTTGTAATTTTGAAGAATTTAAATAAAGCTTTGATGTTCTCAACATGGAAGGAGATGTGAAGTAGATGTCATGGAGCATATTAGAATGTAAGGTAGAGTATATTTTATTTTGTAGTTTTGCTTTCATTTCATTCAGGTATGTCGTTTCATTGTTTTCAAGTTTTCAAGTTTACATTTTCCATTCATGCAAGTTTAATTCATGCAGGTTTGTTCAACCAGTTGATTGTAGATTAGTTTTTCTTTACATGTTCTTGTATTTGCTTATTAGTTTTTTTCTCGAGCTTTTTAATGTAATTTTTGCATCAAGTGGTGATTTGAGACTTGCTTCCTCTGCTGAATTTTAATTTTAATTCCAGTTGTTATGTTTTTATTTTAGTCAGATTTGTTTACTACTTTTAGATAGCTTAGATATCAGTTCTTCATGCTATATGATGATATCTCTGGTGCCTTTAGCTTAACCCCGTTTTAGAAGTTAATTGGCGAGATATTGTGATTATAGGTGAAGTAATTTGTTTTTTCTTTCATTAGTATGCAAGTAGATAGTTTAGATATCAGTTCTTCATGCTATATGATTATATCTCCGGTGCCTTTAGCTTAACCTTGTTTTAGAAGTTAATTGGCGAGCTATTGTGATTATAGGTGAGGTAATTTGATTTTTCTTTCATTAGTCTGCAAGTAGATAGTTTAGATATCAGTTCTTCATGCTATATGATGATATCTACGGTTGCTTTAGCTTAACCCCATTTTATAAGTTAATTGGCAAGCTATTGTGATTATAGGTGAAGTAATTGATTTTTCTTTTAATAGTATGCAATTTAGATGTCATTCTTTTCATGCCATATGATGATATTTCCGGAGACTTTAGCTTAACCCCATTTTAGAAGTTAATTGACGAAATATTGTGACTATGGGTGAAATCATTGACTAGTTTCCAGTTTATTTACTCTTTGGTTTTGAGTGCAACAGTTTATTAGATTTCAATTCTGCAATTAGGATGGACAACAGAGATAATAACCTCATTTTCAGTACTTGATTTTTAGTTTGGTTTATGTAGCTGCATGTTTATACTCTTATTGAAGTTCTGATTTTGTAGACAACATGTTTTAAGATCTCTTAAGTTTAAAGTTTGGAAATTATCAGAAGAAGTATAAACCTTGTCTTCAACTCTACATCCACACTTGATCTTTAAAATTAATTCTTAAAACTTTAAACTAGGATTTATATTGCATTAGAACACTTTAGGAGACCAACAAGAACAAAACCCCAAAACAACATAAACTATAAAATAACAAAGTAAGAGAAAAAGGTTAAGTAAGCACATATGGTGCACCACACTTCATCAGTTTACGATACCCGGATTGATAATTTATGTAAAGAAATTTAAGACGTTAAATTGACTAGACAATGTAAAGGAGGTTTCCCCCTCAAAGAGGATAATTTTAAAGTCTTTGATCTGTCTTTTTTTCTATTTTGTGATTTGGTTGCATAACAGATGCTCAACACCCTTATCTAGCATCTTTCTTCATACATTGGAGAGGAAGTCTTAGATGGCTCGAGTTGGATGGTTTGGAGGAAGGTTTTGTTAGCACGTATAGATTGGATCAAGTTGTAGCTTCCTTACACTTGCTACTTACAGTTAATAAAGAGACTCATGTCTTGTTTCCAAATTTCATTGTTCCTTTTATGAATTTTAATTTGAGGCCTATGATGATTTATCATGTATATATGCTTGTACTTTGAATTTTGTGATCTCCTCCTATCTCTGTGACTAATTTGCAAATCTACACATCTTGGAGGTAGTAGAGGGTTTGGACCCTATGAGACCTACTTCAAATGTAGGACCTCTGGGTATGTTTTCAATCCCTACCTTTGTGAATTCGAGTGTTTGGCATGATTGGATGAGTTATCTTCGTTGTCCTTTTATTATACTATGTGGGGGCTCTCAACCCTAGCCAGTAGGAATTCTTCCCTACAATAATGTTACTCCAAGGCTCTATACACCCTCTAGGCTAACTGCCAAAGCACCAACCCAATAGTTATACTGCTCCAGGGGTTTGAGGCACCCTTGAGGACACAAACTAATACAACTCTAGCTAAGGTTCCAGTGCAACAATCACATTACTATAGGTCTCCAAACACCCTCCAAGCTAATTGCCAAGTTTCCAACCCAACAATCATGTTGTTCCAGGGTTGTAAACACCCTCCAGGCCATGGACCAACAAAACTCCTAGTTGGTCCAGAACCCAAGATTAGGGTTCACTCACTAATTGTTGAGGACTGAATTCCAAAACCATTTTTCTAATCAGAACACTCTTCATCATAATTATCATCATGGCCTTTTTCTTGAAGATGCATATATTTATATACTTTCCACTACATGGATTCTCTCTTCCATGTTGCAGATCCTGAAGCCAAATGGGCCCTTGGTGTCTTCAACACCAACACACATTATCCAACATTGTTTCCCCTTGCTATTGTGGAGTTGTATGCCCCCATACCCTTACCATGGAGTGGGATCTATATCGTGACTATTTTATATTACTTTGTTATAAATATTCACATTAGTTACATCATATTGCAATGCTGCCACATTGGCCGCTTAGCCAAAACATGCATATATGTTTGGGCATATTGGTCTTAAAACATATCCAGTCGTATCTACATGGACATGCAAGCCACATACCATAAGTGAGCTCATCATCCTAACAATTACATTTATCGGGCTCACGAGCCTATATGATTGTGGATGTGAATGTCTAAGCATATTGGTCTTAAAACATATCCAGTCATATCTACATGGACATGCAAGCCACATACCATAAGTGAGCTCATCATCCTAACCATTACATTAATCGGGCTCACTAGACTATATCATTGTGGATATGTTCACATCGTCATAAATGGGTAGGGGTATTGCATGTTTTGATGATTTCTACAACTATGCATTAGTAGTGTGAAAACGGGGATAGTGTCATTATGTAAGTGCTCAATATGGAGTTGACATTTGATCCTTTTAAAATAAAAGTAAAATATTATCTAAATAAAAAAACTAAAATAGACTCTAAATAGGAAAAATAATGTAGTTTATAATAAAACACAAAAATGAATACATGGTTTATATCGAAGAGATGTGATAAAAATATTTCTCTCGCACTCAACCATAAATTAATTATTTCATTGTCCAATTGAAATAACATAATTTTATAGTAACTCTAGAGAGATAAAATAACTAAAACTAAAAAGAGAAAACCTCATATTTTCACTTTTGAGTGTGAAACGAATGAATAATTCCTATTCTTTAAAAAAATATTTTAATACGACACTTAAATAGACTATTTGAGTATCTATACTAATTAATTTATTTCAAAACCAATTTTATACATATGCATACACAGAGAAGAATTGTATATTAAAAAATAAGGTAAATAAAAAAATAAAAAATTGAGAAGGAATATATAATATAATATATATATATTGTGTGTGTGTTGTGTGTGTATTATAATATTTGTTAATAATTTCATTTAATTGTTAATATACAATTAATATGTAACATTTAAAAACTATACTTAATCATTAAAAGGGATGTATATTAAAAAAATAAATGTAAATAAATAAATAAATAATTGAGAAGGAAATATATCTATATATATGTGAGTGTATATTTCATTTAATTGTTAATATACAATTAATATGTAACATTTAAAAACTATACTTAATCATTAAAAGGGATATATATATATATATAATTGTGTAGATATTATATAAAGTAATTGTAAAAGGTAAACAAGTATTTGCAAAACGTTTAGTGTAGTCTCACTATTTTACATTGTCTCCATTTATGCATTCAAAACTGTAACTTAGAAAAAAATGATTTGGATATTATAAGCACAGATCTATCAAAGGGTAAAGGACCAAATCTCTCCAATGCAATTTCTTTCTCAAGTTTTGTATTCTAAAAAAAATTATCTCAATTTTTTTTATCCCTGTAGAAGCTTGAAGCTTGTTAGATCCATAATGAACATGGATCTATACTGGTTGATAAGACAGTTCATGTCATAACCCTCTACACGATAAATAATACATATAATTTTTTTTTTTTTAATCTATCTACCTAAACAATGTCACATTTTCATTTCAAGGCGAATAATGGTAAAGTTATTAATGGTTAAATCTGATTTACAAATCGGCGGAAACGTAATAAGGGTTGGTTGTCTTTGGTCATCACCCCCTTGGCATACAACACATAAATGCATCCGTAATTTCATAAGTTTTGGCGGCATTAACTAATGGTTCTATGCTAGACAGTTGTCTCCTCGGTTATCACCCTCGATTCGTATGTTGATTTTTTTTGGTTTGGTAGCTGGCTGGAATAAATGCCATAGCCCTACCCATAGCCTCCTCTAGATTTCCACAGTGGATGAACGACGAGGATGAAACCTGATGATCGGACGATGTAAGTTGAGTTGCCTCGGTAGAAGAGGTACTTAGGGTTTCATTCATTCATTCTTGTGCGTTATTCGCAGAGCTGCTTCCTCCAGTTTGCAGAGCCGCTTCCTCCAGGGATGTTTTCTTCAAGTGTCACCCCCATGCCACTGTATCAATGGCTTGGGTCTTAGCTTGATTCACCACCGTTCTGCTTCTTCTGCAGTGTTGCAGTCATTGACTTTATTGAAGGTGGAGCCATTGCTGGCTTCCACTCTGAGCCTTCCATTCGGCTACCAGGTAGTTCTTTTCTCCCTTAACACATTTGATACGCTTGTTTTCTTTTCCATTATATTTTGTGAATGAAGTTAATTGCCCATTCGCATACTAGCTTGGAACAGGGAGACGGTTCACAAAGACCCGCGGCGGCAAGGAGGCTACAAGGTTTCTGCTGCCAAACGATCATCCTACAGGTAAGTTCTACAATACCCAGTAGGAATTTATTAATTCCCTCCAGCTCCAAAGTCATTCTTATTGTTGTTCTCTTTCTGTCAGGGGTATTATCGATTACTATTTGTGGCTTGAGCATAAATGGTAATCTCGGACAGGGCATATCCATACTCGATATTCTAAGCTCTGTCCTGGAGGGTTATCTCAATGATGTCGAATGGCATTTCATTGCAGTTTGTTCTGATTAGTTATAATTTACATATATTTCTTTGCGGCTACTCGATTTCCTTTGAAACTATCCGAGGAATCCCGTTAGCTATGAATTCGAGTTCAATACTCGTTTAGACCATGTTCTCTAATGTATTTACACGGGTCAGAGTATGATTTCGTTATGTAATATTCGGTACTATTTTGGTTACAGTTTCAGACGTTTATGGATTCAGGGTTCGACCCGAGTTGTCCGAACATGTTAATATATTTTCACTGTCCTTAATACATATGCATTTTGGATTTCACATGTTAAATGCTCTGTTGATATTTGGATGCGGTTTTTCTCTTACACGAGCCACCGACTTTCTTCATTATTATGTTATATATGTTTATTTGACATTTATTTGACATTTTGCGCACAGGTCGCAATTCCTTATTATTATTCCCTCTGTTTCAGCGTTTAATAGCTTTTCTTTAACAGAGTATGCACATATAATTCGATGTTTTGGTTAATTCTTTCATGTCGCAGTACCCGTCTCTGCTCTTGTGTTCCATTCCAGGTCGTATCCTCCAATGTATTCTACGAGTCCACTTATTCATATTGTTGATATGGTATTCTTTCGGGTCGGTTATCATGGCAGAGTCTAGATTGTGGATTGTTACAGCGATTGCTCTCACGTTTGTCATATAAACCTTTTGACCCCAATAGGGTTTGTGGTGAATTTCCCGTCGTGGGTTTACATAGTTTATAGTGTACAGTTACTTAGCATTCTAGCTGAAAGTAAAATATTTTCTAATAATCCTTCTTTAGATTCTATACCTGTAATGCACTTCATTCTTTTTATACTGATGTGCACTACTCTGTTCGATATTCGTATAGTTTACAAAGAATGTAAATTATTACTTCCTGAGTTATCTATGTGGTTACGGTTATGAACAATTCTTTCTCTGTTTTTGCATTCAATAAATTACGGTTATGAACAGTTCTTTCTCTGTTCTTGCATTCAATAAATGACGGTTATGAACAGTTCTTTCTCTGTTCTTGCATTCAATAAATGACGGTTATGAACAGTTCTTTCTCTGTTCTTGCATTCAATAAATTTATGTTTCTATCATTGTATATAGCTGAGTTGTCAAAGATTCTGATACTGTATAAAGATTTAGTTTCTCGGTTCTCTGGTTTTCACATAGGCAGAGTAGTTGAACTATTCATTACTAGTTCCAGTTCAGCAATGCACTAATTTCTAAATCATGACCTAATAATAACCTTCCAGGAATTATAACAAATTTCTCAGAAATACAGAATCATATCTAACCTTTCAGGATTTATAAAAAAAATCTCTCAGAAATACAGAACCATATCTAACCTTCAGGATTTATAAAAATTTCCCAGTAATACTGAATAATATTTGTACTTACCTGTACTGTCCCGTTCTCTATCCTCTGCACTTCTCCAGAATGGAGAAGATTATTTAATGCTTGTTATCCTCCCAGCCACGAGATCAGTCATCCGGACTGAATCTCTCCCCCAAGCTCACTTGCCGGCCACAGCCTTCAGTAATATAAAGCACACTTGTGCCTGTGCTATCTGGTCCTCACCAGACGTAGCACTGTTCTCTTCTACTTCAGTGCCCTCCTCTTTTCCTCCCGTTTGTTCCTCAACAAACCCGGGTCTTTTCCTCTTTCCCCTTTTTCTATGGGAAAGGAAAAGCAGTTAGGGTTCCCCTTGTCTACTGGCAACTGTTTCTTTTATTTTTAAGCAAGAAAAGAAAATAACTTTTCACATAAAGTTATTGTATATATTATGCAATCCATATTCAATTTTTTGAACTAATAATATTTTCATCATTTTTTTTAAGAAAATAATAATCTTTGTTTTGCATTTACCTATAACGGTAAATCAAACAATTTATTCACGTAAAATGTTTGGTCATTACATCTCCTCCCCCTGAGATTGGACACCGTCTCGGTGTCTCACAGACCTGAACAGATCTGGATAGGTCCTCCTCATTAATTCTTCATCTTCCCAAGTGGCCTCTTCGGGCCCAAAATGTTGTCATTGTACCTTGGGTAATAACTCGTTTCCGCAGCTGCACTTCTCTCCGGTCGAGAATGCTCAGCGGTTCGACCTGAACCTCTCCTTCCGGTTCGACCTGCAATACACAATTCCTTGAATTAGTTTTTCTTTCATATGTAATTCTTGCTTAATTTTATCGTAACAATAACCCACCTGTATCTCCTGCCATCAGATTACATGCTTAGGGTCATGCACATATTTCTTTAGTACTGAAACATGAAAAACGTTGCGGACTCAGATGTGACTTGGCAGGGCCAGTTGGTAAGCCACTGGTCCGATCCTTGCTAAAATTTGGAAGGGTCCACAATATCAGGGTGCCAATTTAGCGCACCCACTCCACTGCAAAGTACTTCTTTTGGCCTGAATTCAAATATACACATGGTCCCCAACCTGATACTCTTTAAATCTTCTTTTCCGATCGGCGAAGTTCTTTTGTCTATCTTGAGCAGCTTTCAAATTAACACGCACCCTCTTTACCATATCTTCCATTTCCTTCAGCATCTCAGGCCCTAGACTTAGTTTATCTTCCGACCCTCCCCAGCTGGAGGGTGTACGGAATTTCCAGTCGTACATAACCTCAAATGGGCTCATTTGCGTTGAGGTATGATACTCGTTGTTATACGCGAATTCCACCAGATGTAAATAATCTTCCCACCTTGTGGGTTGTTGCATGACGTAAGCCCTTAACATATCCTCTACCATTTGATTCACTCGTTCCGTCTGTCCATCAGTTTGCAAATGGTATGATGTATTGAAATTCAGCTGAGTTCCTAATTCAGCAAACAATGTTTTCCAAAAGGCTGATGTGAATTTCATATCACGATCGGAAATTATTGTTTTTGGAAGTCCATGTAATTTGAATACATTCTACATAAAAATATGAGCAATTTGTGCAGCTCTATATGTAGATTGTACAGGTATGAAATGTGCAGCCTTACTCAGTTTGTCTACCACCACCAAAATGGAGTCATTGTTCTTCTTTGTTCTAGGTACTCCCGTAATAAAATCCATGGAGATGATTTCCCATTTCCATTCTGGAATTGGCAATGGTTGTAACAATCCTGCTGGATGCTGATGTTCTGCTTTAATCTGCTGACATTCTAAGCACCGTGCTACGTACTCGACAATGTTTTTCTTCATTCCTGGCCAGAAATATTCTTTCTAGATTGCTGTTATCATCTTTTGATAACCCGGGTGACCCACGTAATGGCTGACATGAAATTCATCCATAATCAGATTTTTAATTATGCTTTGATTAGGCACATACAATCTTTGCTTGAAATAGATCAATCCAGCGTTATCTAATTCATATTCTTGTTGGCTTTCCTCTCTAGCAGATTGCTGTATTTGCAGTTTTAACCACTGATATTCAGTATCTTGGTCTGCAACTTCCTTTATTATTTCCAAGAAGGGACTTTTCCACCCACTAATAGAAACTTCATAAAAACTTTGTATTTTCTGGCTCAAGGCATCTGCCACTCTATTTTCCTTCCCCTGCAAATGTTTTATATCGAAGTCAAAGCCGCTTAGAAAGTCCACCCACCGCGCTTGCCTAGCGTTTAAAGTAGGCTGGTTGAAATAGTTGGTCAAACTGTGATGGTCGGTGAGCAGCAAAAATTTCCTGCCCATGAGGTAATGCCACCACATCTTTAGGGCATGTATAACGGCAGCCAACTCTAAGTCATAAGCAGAATATTTCTGCTCATGTTCTTTTAATTTTCGAGACTCGTAGGCAATTACTCTACCTTGTTGCATCAAGACCCCTCCCAATCCTTCTTTACTAGCATCCGTACATACTACGTAATCCTTATTAGGATCAGCTATACTCAGAATAGGCGCTGTGGTGAGTAGATGTTTCAATTTCTTGAAACTTTTTTGGCAGCTTGGGGTCCAATGAAACAACTTTCCTTTCTTCTGTAGTGAGGTAATGGGAAATGCCACTTTAGAGAAACCTTCCACGAATCTCCTATAATACCCAGCTAATCCCATGAAAGATCGGACGTCCGCTACATCTTTTGGTACAGGCCATTCCATTATGGCTTTTATCTTTTCCGGATCCACTGCAATTCCATCCTTTGTGATCACGTGACCCAAATATTGAATTTCTTCTTTGAAGAAGTCACACTTACTAAACTTAGCGTACAACTGATGTTCTCGAAGGGTCTGTAATACCATTCGGAGATGTCCATAATGTTCTTCGATGGTGCGTGAATATATTAACATATCATCAATAAATATCAGCACGAATTGGTCTAAATACGGATGGAAAATGTTGTTCATTAAACACATGAAGGTTTCAGGGGCGTTGGTGAGCCCAAACGGCAAGACCACAAATTCATAGTGTCCATATCTTGTTCTAAAAGCTGTTTTTGCAATGTCTTCATCTTTAATTCGGATTTGATGGTAGCTGGATCGTAAATCGATCTTAGAAAACACTGTCGCGCCTTTTACTTGATCGAACAATTCATCGATCCGTGGTAAAGGATACTTATTTTTGATGGTCAACTTATTCAATTGTCTGTAATCGATGCACATCCAGAGGGTGCCATCCTTTTTCTTGACAAATAATACTGGGGCTCCCCATGGAGTCACGCTAGGACGAATGTAATCCTTGTCTAGTAACTCTTACAATTGCATTTTTAATTCTGTCAACTCAGGTACACTCATTCTGTAGGGTGCTCGTGATACTGGTGTGGCCCCTGGTACCAACTCGATTGTAAAATCTATGTTTCTTCGTGGTGGTAGTCCAGGAATTTCCTCCGGAAACACATCTGTAAATTCTTGTATTATAGGAATATTATTCAAAGAGGCTGATTTATCCTTAGAATTTGCATAACCCACTTGGATGGCGTAAACCTGACATCTTTTCCGTACACATTTTACCAATTGGTTTGTGGTTATCGGTCGAACCTGCAATGGTCGCTTAATTCCCTGCATTTCTTTTCTGTTTCCTTGTTGATCTCTATAATAAATAATTTTGGTTTTACAGTCAACTAATGACTAGTGTTTCTCCAACCAGTCCATACCGATTAGAATATCATAGGAACCGAGAAGAAGTACGTTCAGGTCAGCTGTTATTGGCTGGTCTGCTATAGTAAAAGAGCAATCGTTGATCTTGGCTGTTACCTGTCGTTTGGCTCTGGTAGCTAATTGCACTAACCATGGGTTTTTAAATTTAACAGACTGTAAATTACAACGTTCCACTACCTTTGGGTTCACATAGCTTAGTGTGGCCCCAAGATCAATTAAAACAGATATGGTAAGGTTTGAGATTTTACCTTCGAACTCGACCATGGTTGGCTGATATTCTGCCTGTCGGTCTTCCAAAGCCGCATTGATTCTGGGTACACTTCGACCAACTTCACCAACTGTTGAGGCTTCATGAATTTGGGATAACTGTTCAGTCCCTTTTCGCTGTGGGCAATTCTTAATGTAATGGGGTCCCCCACAACCCCAGCACTGCACCGGGGGCCTTGCTGTTCCTTCATTGTCCAATCTGGTTTGTTGTTCGCTGACTTTGGACTCATTTGTAGTTCTAAACTTAGATGCAGTTCTTGTTGCAAATCTGTTGTTTGTTCCTTTGCCATTTCCTTTATTTCCATTGCTGCGATTTCCTTTGTTGTTTCCAACTGCCTTAAAACCCTTCTTCTCATTCCATTTTCTGCTAGCAGTTTCCCCTTTCTGTTTACCTTGTTGATAGCAGATTCTAGCCTTGCGGATTACTTCATCCATTGATTTTGGATTGTCAAATTCAATCCTCTCCCGCATATATGGGGGTAAACTGCTAACGAATTGCTGCACTTTCGCTTTTTCCTCCCTCATATATGGCACGTAGCGGAGTAGGGAAGTAAAACGGGTGATGAATTCATCCATAGTCTGCTGCCCCAATCGCAGATCATGGAATTCTATCGCCTTTTCATCATAGAAGCGCTCAGTTAAATACCTCTCTTTAAAGAACCTTTGGAAATTGTCCCATGTTATGTTCTACTTAGTGACCCCTTTTACAATCTTCACCTCCTCCCACCATAAGGTGGCCTTTCCCTGTAATTGAAAAATAGCCAGTCGTGCTTTAAGATTGTGGTCATATTCATAAAGCTGAAAATACATGTTCATATTGATTAACCATGCTTCAGCTGCTTCTTCTTGTTCTCCGTCAAAATATGGTGGTTTAATCTTACGGAATTCCCCTTGTAATTCTACCCTTTGTCTTTTCGAGGTTTGCTGTTCAAATGCATTATCGGAGCGTTCCTCCTGCTCCTCCGATCCTTCGGGGGGTATGTGATGGTTCTGTTCTTCAGACATTCTTTGCTGTTCTGCACTAGGATTAACTGGTAGTTGATTTTGTCTGTCGGACAAACTTTTCAAAATTCTTTCTTGTTCCATCGTTAATCGGGCATTATCGTCTCGTAGTCGAGCCATCTCATTCTTTAGCTCCTTTACTGTCTCCAGAATTGCTTGATTTGTGATTCTGGCTTCTTCTCCAAGTTGTACCCACAGTTCTGGATTATTTTCTAAACCGGGCACGCCCTGTCCCATTACAGGTCGTCACGGTGTATTATCTGCCCTCCTCATGTCTTTGTCCTCAGAACCTGATTCTGTGCTTCATCATAACAACAGGAAAAAAAAACGTTCAAGGATAATAATGAAAATGACTATTTGTTTATTTATTTAATACAGTGTCCACTCATTATTGTCTTACCCAGAGGCCACAGTACTGTATCTGGGCTCTGATACCATATGTCATAACCCTCTACACGATAATAATACATATAAACAAAAAAAAAAATTAATCTATCTACCTAAACAATATCACCTTTTCTTTTCAAGGCGAATAATGGTAAAATTATTAATAGTTAATTCTGATTTACATATCGGCGGAAACATATTAAGGGTTGGTTGTCTTTGGTCATTACTCCCTTGGCATACATCACATAAATGCATCCGTAATTTCATAAGTTTTGGCGGCATCAACTAATGGTTCTGTGCTAGACAGCTGTCTCCTCGATTATCCGCTCGATTCGTTTGTTGATTTTTTTGGTTTGGTAGCTGGCTGGATTAAATGCCACAACCCTACCCGCATTACTCGTCGGGATTTCCACAGTGGATAAACAATGAGGATGAAACCTGGTGATCAGACAATGCAAGTTGAGTTGCCTCTGTAGAAGAGGTACTTAGGGTTTCATTCATTCATTCTTGTGCGTTATTCGCAGAGCAGCTTCCTTCAGTTCGCAGAGCCTCTTCCTCCAGGGATGTTTCCTTCCGGTGTCGCCCCCATGCCACTGTATCAATGGCTTGGGTCTTAACTTGATTCACCACCGCTCTACTTCTTCTGCGGTGTTGCAGTCATTGACTCTATTGAAGGCGGAGCCATTACTGGCTTCCACTCTGAGCCTTCCATTCGGCTACCAGGTAGTTCTTTTCTCCCTTAACACATTTGATACGCTTGTTTTCTTATAGTTTGTAAATGTAATTAATTGCCCATTCGCATACTGGCTTGGAACAGAGAGACGGTTCACAGAGACCCGTGGCGGCTAGGAGGCTACAAGGTTTCTGCTGCCAAACAATCATCCTACAGGTAAGTTCTCCAACACCCCGTAGGGATTTGTTAATTCCCTCCATCTCCAAAGTCATTCTTATTTTTGCTCTCTTTCTGTCAGGGTATTATCGATTACTATTTTTGGCTTGAGCGTAAATGGTATTCTCGGACAGGGCATCTCCATACTCGATGTTCTAAGCTCTGTCCTGGAGGGTTATCTCAATGATGCCGAATGGAATTTCATTGCAGTTTGCTCTAATTAGTTGTAATTTACATATATTTCTTTACGGCTACTCGATTTCCTTTGAAACTACCCGAGGAATCCCGTTAGCTATGAATTCGAGTTCAGTACTCGTTTAGACCATTTTCTCTAATGTATTTACATGGGTCTGAGTATGATTTCGTTATGTAATATTCGGTACTATTTTGGTTACAATTTTAGACGTTTATGGATACAGGGTTCGACCCAAGTTGTCTGAACATGTTAATATATTATCACTGTCCTTAATACATATGCATTTTGATTTTACATGTTAATGCTCTGTTGATATTCGAATGCGGTTTTGCTCTTACACGAGCCACCGACTTTCTTCATTATTATGTTATATATGTTTATTGACATTTGGCGCACAGGTCGCAATTCCTTATTATTATTCCCTCTGTTTCAGCGTTTAATGGCTTTTCTTTAACAGAGTATGCTCATATAATTCAATGTTTTGGTTAATTCTTTTCATGTCGTAGTATCCGTCTCTGCTCTTGAGCTCCATACCAGGTCGTATCCTCCAATATATTCTACCAGTCCACTTATTCATAGTGTTGATATGGTATTCTTTCGGGTCGGTTATCATGGCAGAGTCTAGATTGGGAATTAGTTACAGCGATTGCTCTCACGTCTATCGTATAAACCTTTTGACCCCAATAGGGTTTGTGATGAATTTCCCATCGTGGGTTTGCATAGTTATAATGTACAGCTACTTAGCATTCTAGCTGAAAGTAGAATGTTTTCTAATAATCCTTCTTCAAATTCCATACCTGTAATGCACTTCATTCTTTTTATACTGATGTGCACTATTCTGTTCGATATTCGTATAGTTTACACAGAATGTAAATTATTACTTCCTGAGTTATCTATGTGGTTACGGTTATGAACAGCTCTTTCTCTGTTCTTGCATTCAATAAATGACGGTTATGAACAGTTCTTTCTCTGTTCTTGCATTCAATAAATTACTGTTTCTCTCATTGTATATAGCTGAGTTGTCAAAGATTCTGATACTGTATAAAGAATTAGTTTCTCGGTTCTCTGGTTTTCACATAGGCAGAACAGTTGCACTATTCATTACTAGTTCCAGTTCAGCAATGCACTAACTTCTAAATCACGACCTAATAATAATCTTCCAGGAATTATAACAAATTTCTCAGAAATACAGAATCATATCTAACCTTTCAGGATTTATAAAAATTTCCCAGTAATACTGAATAATATCTGTACTTACCTGTACTATCCCGTTCTCTATCCTCTACACTTCTCTAGAATGGAGAAGATTATTTAATGCTTGTTATCCTCCCAGCCATGAGATCAGTCGTCCGGACTGAATCTCTCCCCCAAGCTCACTTGCCGGCCACATCCTTCAGCAATATAAAGCACACTTGTGCCTGTGCTATCTGGTCCTCACCAGACGTAGCACTGTTCTCTTCTGCTTCAGTGCCCTCCTCTTTTCCTCCCGTTTGTTCCTCAACAAACCCGGGTCTTTTCCTCTTTCCCCTTTTTCTATGGGAAAGGAAAAGCAGTTAGGGTTTCCCCTTGTCTGCTGGCAACTGTTTCTTTTATTTTTAAGCAAGAAAAGAAAATAACTTTTCACATAAAGTTATTGTATATATATATTATGTAATCCATATTCAATTTTTGAACTAATAATATTTTCATCATTTTTTTAAGAAAATAATAATCTTTGTTTTGTATTTACCTATAACGGTAAATCAAACAATTTATTCACGTAAAATGTTTGGTCATTACATCTCCTCCCCCTGAGATTGGACACCGTCTCGGTGTCTCACAGACCTGAACAGAACTGGATAGGTCCTCCTCATTAATTCTTCATCTTCCCAAGTGGCCTCTTCGGGCCCAAAATGTCGCCATTGTACCTTAACTTGGGTAATAACTCGTTTCCACAGCTGCACTTCTCTCCGGTCAAGAATGCTCAGCTTTTCGACCAGAACCTCTCCTTCCGGTTCAACCTGCAATACACAATTCCTTGAATTAATTTTTCTTTCATATGTAATTCTTGCTGAATTTTATCGTAACAATAACCCACTTGTATCTCCTGCCATCGGATTACATGCTTAGGGTTATACACATATTTCTTTAGTACTGAAACATGAAACACGTTGTGGACTCGGATGTGACTTGGCAGGGCCAGTTGGTAAGCCACTGGTCCGATCCTTGCTAAAATTTGGAAGGGTCCACAATATCGGGGTGCCAACTTAGCGCACCCACTCCACTGCAAAGTACTTCTTTTGGCCTAAATTCGAATATACACATGGTCCCCAACCTGATACTCTTTAAATCTTCTTTTCCGATCGGCGAAGTTCTTTTGTCTATCTTGAGCAGCCTTCAAATTAACACGCACCCTCTTTACCATATCTTCCATTTCCTTCAGCATCTCAGGCCCTAGACTTAGTTTATCTTCCGGCCCTCCCCAGCTGGAGGGTGTACGGCATTTCTGGCCGTACATAACCTCAAATGGGCTCATTTGCGTTGAGGTATGATACCCGTTGTTATACGCGAATTCCACCAGATGTAAATAATCTTCCCACCTTGTGGGTTGTTGCATGACGTAAGCCCTTAACATATCCTCTATCATTTGATTCACTCGTTCCGTCTGTCCATCAGTTTGCGGATGGTATGCTGTACTGAAATTCAGCTGAGTTCCTAATTCAGCAAACAATGTTTTCCAAAAGGCTGATGTGAATTTCACATCACGATCGGAAATTATTGTTTTTGGAAGTCCATGTAATCTGAATACATTCTGCATAAAAATATGAGTGATTTGTGCAGCTCTATATGTAGATTGTACATGTATGAAATGGGCAGCCTTACTCAGTTTGTCTACCACCACCAAAATGGAGTCATTGTTCTTCTTTGTTCTAGGTAATCCCGTAATAAAATCCATGGAGATGATTTCCCATTTCCATTCTGGAATTGGCAGTGGTTGTAACAATCCTGCTGGATGCTGATGTTCTGCTTTAATCTGCTGACATTCTAAGCACCGTGCTAGGTACTCGACAATGCTTTTCGTCATTCCTGGCCAGAAATATTCTTTCCGGATTGCTGTTATCATCTTTTGATAACCCGGGTGACCCGCGTAATGGCTGACATGAAATTCATCCATAATCAGATTTTTAATTCTGCTTTGATTAGGCACATACAATCTTTGCTTGAAATAGATCAATCCAGCGTTATCTAATTCATATTCTTTTTGGCTGTCCTCTCTAGCAGATTGCTGTATTTGCAGTTTTAACCGCTGATATTCAATATCTTGGTCTGCAACTTCCTTTATTATTTCCAAGAAGGGACTTTTCCACCCACTAATAGAAACTTCATACAAATTTTGTATTTTCCGGCTCAAGGCGTCTGCCACTCTATTTTCCTTCCCCTGTAAATGTTTTATATCGAAGTCAAAGCCGCTTAGAAAGTCCACCCACCACGCTTGCCTAGCGTTTAAAGTGGGTTGGCTGAAATAATTGGTCAAACTGTGATGGTCGGTGAGCAGCAAAAATTTCCTACCCATGAGGTAATGTCGCCACATCTTTAGGGCATGTATAACGGCAGCCAACTCTAAGTCATAAGCAGAATATTTCTGCTCATGTTCTTTTAATTTTCGAGACTCGTAGGCAATTACTCTGCCTTCTTGCATCAAGACCCCTCCCAATCCTTCTTTGCTAGCATCAGTACACACTACGTAATCCTTATTAGGATCAGCTATACTCAGAATAGGCGTTGTGGTGAGCAGATGTTTCAATTGCTCGAAACTTTTCTGGCAGCTTGGGGTCCAATGAAACAACTTTCCTTTCTTCTGTAGTGAGGTAATGGGAAATGCCACTTTAGAGAAACCTTCCATGAATCTCCTATAATACCCAGCTAATCCCACGAAAGATCAGACGTCCGCTACATCTTTTGGTACAGGCCATTCCATTATGGCTTTTATCTTTTCCGGATCCACTGCAATTCCATCCTTTGTGATCACGTGACCCAAATATTGAATTTCTTCTTTGAAGAAGTCACACTTACTAAACTTAGCGTACAACTGATGTTCTCGAAGGGTCTGTAATACCATTCGGAGATGTTCATAATGTTCTTCGATGGTGTGTGAATATATTAATATATCATCAATAAATATCAACACGAATTGGTCTAAATACGGATGGAAAATGATGTTCATTAAACACATGAAGGTTGCAGGGGCGTTGGTGAGCCCAAACGGCAAGACCACAAATTCATAGTGTCCATATCTTGTTCTAAAAGTTGTTTTTGCAATGTCTTCATCTTTAATTCGGATTTGATGGTAGCCGGATCGTAAATCGATCTTAGAAAACACTGTCGCGCCTTTTACTTGATCGAACAATTCATCGATCCGTGGTAAAGGATACTTATTTTTGATGGTCAACTTATTCAATTGTCTATAATCGATGCACGTCTGGAGGGTGCCGTCCTTTTTCTTGACAAATAATACTAGGGCTCCCCATGGAGACACATTAGGACGAATGTAATCCTTGTCTAGTAACTCTTGCAACTGCATTTTTAATTCTGTCAACTCAGGTACACTCATTCTGTAGGGTGCTCGTGATACTGGTGCGGCCCCTGGTACCAACTCGATGGTAAAATCTATGTTTCTTCGTGGTGGTAGTCCAGGAATTTCCTCCAGAAACACATCTGTAAATTCTTGTATTATAGGAATATTATTCAAAGAGGCTGATTTATCCTTAGAATTTGCATAACCCACTTGGATGGCGTAAACCTGACATCCTTTCCATACACATTTTACCAATTGGTTTGCGGTTATCGGTCGAACCTGCACTGGTCGCTTAATTCCCTGCATTTCTTTTCTGTTTCCTTGTTGATCTCTGTAATAAATAATTTTGGTTTTACAGTCAACTAATGACCAGTGTTTCTCCAACCAGTCCATACCGATTAGAATATCATAGGAACCGAGAGGAAGTACGTTCAGGTCAGCTGTTATTGGCTGGTCTGCTATAGTAAAAGAGCAATCGTTGATCTTGGCTGTTACCCGTCGTTTGGCTCTAGTAGCTAATTGCACTAACCATGGGTTTTTAAATTTAACAGATTGTAAATTACAACGTTCCACTACCTTTGGGTTCACATAGCTTAGTGTGGCCCTAGGATCAATTAAAACAGATATGGTAAGGTTTGAGATTTTACCTTCGAACTCGACCATGGTTGGCTGATATTCTGTCTGTCGGTCTTCCAAAGCCGCATTGATTCTGGGTACACTTCGACCAACTTCGCCAACTGTTGAGGCTTCATGAATTTGGGATAACTGTTCAGTCCCTTTTTGTTGTGGGCAATTCTTAATGTAATGGGGTCCCCCACAACCCCAGCACTGCACCGGGGGCCTTGCTGTTCCTTCATTGTCCAATCTGGTTTGTTGTTCGCTGACTTTGGACTCATTTGTAGTTCTAAACTTAGATGCAGTTCTTGCTGCAAATCTGCTGTTTGTTCCTTTGCCATTTCCTTTATTTCCATTGCTGCGATTTCTTTTGTTGTTTCCAACTGCCTTAAAACCCTTCTTCTCATTCCATTTTCTGCTAGCAGTTTCCCCTTTCTGTTTACCTTGTTGATAGCAGATTCTAGCCTTGCGGATTACTTCATCCATTGATTTTGGATTGTCAAATTCAATCCTCTCCCACATATATGGGGGTAAACTGCTAGTGAATCACTGCACTTTCGCTTTTTCCTCCCTTATATATGGCACGTAGCGGAGTAGGGAAGTAAAACAGGTGATGAATTCATCCATAGTCTGCTGCCCAAATCGCAGATCATGGAATTCTCTCGCCTTTTCATCATAGAAGCGCTCAGTTAAATACCTCTCTTTAAAGAACCTTTGGAAATTGTCCCATGTTATGTTCTGCTCAGTGACCCCTTTTACAATCTTCACCACCTCCCACCATAAGGTGGCCTTTCCCTATAATTGAAAAATAGCAAGTCGTGCTTTAAGATTGTGGTCATATTCATAAAGCTGAAAATACATGTTCATATTGATTAACCATGCTTCAGCTTAATGTAATGGGGTCCCCCACAACCCCAGCACTGCACCGGGGGCCTTGCTGTTCCTTCATTGTCCAATCTGGTTTGTTGTTCGCTGACTTTGGACTCATTTGTAGTTCTAAACTTAGATGCAGTTCTTGCTGCAAATCTGCTGTTTGTTCCTTTGCCATTTCCTTTATTTCCATTGCTGCGATTTCTTTTGTTGTTTCCAACTGCCTTAAAACCCTTCTTCTCATTCCATTTTCTGCTAGCAGTTTCCCCTTTCTGTTTACCTTGTTGATAGCAGATTCTAGCCTTGCGGATTACTTCATCCATTGATTTTGGATTGTCAAATTCAATCCTCTCCCGCATATATGGGGGTAAACTGCTAACGAATTGCTGCACTTTCGCTTTTTCCTCCCTCATATATGGCACGTAGCGGAGTAGGGAAGTAAAACGGGTGATGAATTCATCCATAGTCTGCTGCCCCAATCGCAGATCATGGAATTCTATCGCCTTTTCATCATAGAAGCGCTCAGTTAAATACCTCTCTTTAAAGAACCTTTGGAAATTGTCCCATGTTATGTTCTACTTAGTGACCCCTTTTACAATCTTCACCTCCTCCCACCATAAGGTGGCCTTTCCCTGTAATTGAAAAATAGCCAGTCGTGCTTTAAGATTGTGGTCATATTCATAAAGCTGAAAATACATGTTCATATTGATTAACCATGCTTCAGCTGCTTCTTCTTGTTCTCCGTCAAAATATGGTGGTTTAATCTTACGGAATTCCCCTTGTAATTCTACCCTTTGTCTTTTCGAGGTTTGCTGTTCAAATGCATTATCGGAGCGTTCCTCCTGCTCCTCCGATCCTTCGGGGGGTATGTGATGGTTCTGTTCTTCAGACATTCTTTGCTGTTCTGCACTAGGATTAACTGGTAGTTGATTTTGTCTGTCGGACAAACTTTTCAAAATTCTTTCTTGTTCCATCGTTAATCGGGCATTATCGTCTCGTAGTCGAGCCATCTCATTCTTTAGCTCCTTTACTGTCTCCAGAATTGCTTGATTTGTGATTCTGGCTTCTTCTCCAAGTTGTACCCACAGTTCTGGATTATTTTCTAAACCGGGCACGCCCTGTCCCATTACAGGTCGTCACGGTGTATTATCTGCCCTCCTCATGTCTTTGTCCTCAGAACCTGATTCTGTGCTTCATCATAACAACAGGAAAAAAAAACGTTCAAGGATAATAATGAAAATGACTATTTGTTTATTTATTTAATACAGTGTCCACTCATTATTGTCTTACCCAGAGGCCACAGTACTGTATCTGGGCTCTGATACCATATGTCATAACCCTCTACACGATAATAATACATATAAACAAAAAAAAAAATTAATCTATCTACCTAAACAATATCACCTTTTCTTTTCAAGGCGAATAATGGTAAAATTATTAATAGTTAATTCTGATTTACATATCGGCGGAAACATATTAAGGGTTGGTTGTCTTTGGTCATTACTCCCTTGGCATACATCACATAAATGCATCCGTAATTTCATAAGTTTTGGCGGCATCAACTAATGGTTCTGTGCTAGACAGCTGTCTCCTCGATTATCCGCTCGATTCGTTTGTTGATTTTTTTGGTTTGGTAGCTGGCTGGATTAAATGCCACAACCCTACCCGCATTACTCGTCGGGATTTCCACAGTGGATAAACAATGAGGATGAAACCTGGTGATCAGACAATGCAAGTTGAGTTGCCTCTGTAGAAGAGGTACTTAGGGTTTCATTCATTCATTCTTGTGCGTTATTCGCAGAGCAGCTTCCTTCAGTTCGCAGAGCCTCTTCCTCCAGGGATGTTTCCTTCCGGTGTCGCCCCCATGCCACTGTATCAATGGCTTGGGTCTTAACTTGATTCACCACCGCTCTACTTCTTCTGCGGTGTTGCAGTCATTGACTCTATTGAAGGCGGAGCCATTACTGGCTTCCACTCTGAGCCTTCCATTCGGCTACCAGGTAGTTCTTTTCTCCCTTAACACATTTGATACGCTTGTTTTCTTATAGTTTGTAAATGTAATTAATTGCCCATTCGCATACTGGCTTGGAACAGAGAGACGGTTCACAGAGACCCGTGGCGGCTAGGAGGCTACAAGGTTTCTGCTGCCAAACAATCATCCTACAGGTAAGTTCTCCAACACCCCGTAGGGATTTGTTAATTCCCTCCATCTCCAAAGTCATTCTTATTTTTGCTCTCTTTCTGTCAGGGTATTATCGATTACTATTTTTGGCTTGAGCGTAAATGGTATTCTCGGACAGGGCATCTCCATACTCGATGTTCTAAGCTCTGTCCTGGAGGGTTATCTCAATGATGCCGAATGGAATTTCATTGCAGTTTGCTCTAATTAGTTGTAATTTACATATATTTCTTTACGGCTACTCGATTTCCTTTGAAACTACCCGAGGAATCCCGTTAGCTATGAATTCGAGTTCAGTACTCGTTTAGACCATTTTCTCTAATGTATTTACATGGGTCTGAGTATGATTTCGTTATGTAATATTCGGTACTATTTTGGTTACAATTTTAGACGTTTATGGATACAGGGTTCGACCCAAGTTGTCTGAACATGTTAATATATTATCACTGTCCTTAATACATATGCATTTTGATTTTACATGTTAATGCTCTGTTGATATTCGAATGCGGTTTTGCTCTTACACGAGCCACCGACTTTCTTCATTATTATGTTATATATGTTTATTGACATTTGGCGCACAGGTCGCAATTCCTTATTATTATTCCCTCTGTTTCAGCGTTTAATGGCTTTTCTTTAACAGAGTATGCTCATATAATTCAATGTTTTGGTTAATTCTTTTCATGTCGTAGTATCCGTCTCTGCTCTTGAGCTCCATACCAGGTCGTATCCTCCAATATATTCTACCAGTCCACTTATTCATAGTGTTGATATGGTATTCTTTCGGGTCGGTTATCATGGCAGAGTCTAGATTGGGAATTAGTTACAGCGATTGCTCTCACGTCTATCGTATAAACCTTTTGACCCCAATAGGGTTTGTGATGAATTTCCCATCGTGGGTTTGCATAGTTATAATGTACAGCTACTTAGCATTCTAGCTGAAAGTAGAATGTTTTCTAATAATCCTTCTTCAAATTCCATACCTGTAATGCACTTCATTCTTTTTATACTGATGTGCACTATTCTGTTCGATATTCGTATAGTTTACACAGAATGTAAATTATTACTTCCTGAGTTATCTATGTGGTTACGGTTATGAACAGCTCTTTCTCTGTTCTTGCATTCAATAAATGACGGTTATGAACAGTTCTTTCTCTGTTCTTGCATTCAATAAATTACTGTTTCTCTCATTGTATATAGCTGAGTTGTCAAAGATTCTGATACTGTATAAAGAATTAGTTTCTCGGTTCTCTGGTTTTCACATAGGCAGAACAGTTGCACTATTCATTACTAGTTCCAGTTCAGCAATGCACTAACTTCTAAATCACGACCTAATAATAATCTTCCAGGAATTATAACAAATTTCTCAGAAATACAGAATCATATCTAACCTTTCAGGATTTATAAAAATTTCCCAGTAATACTGAATAATATCTGTACTTACATGTACTATCCCGTTCTCTATCCTCTACACTTGTCCAGAATGGAGAAGATTATTTAATGCTTGTTATCCTCCCAGCCACGAGATCAGTCGTCCGGACTGAATCTCTCCCCCAAGCTCACTTGCCGGCCACAACCTTCAGCAATATAAAGCACACTTGTGTCTGTGCTATCTGGTCCTCACCAGACGTAGCACTGTTCTCTTTTGCTTCAGTGCCCTCCTCTTTTCCTCCCGTTTGTTCCTCAACAAACCCGGGTCTTTTCCTCTTTCCCCTTTTTCTATGGGAAAGGAAAAGCAGTTAGGGTTTCCCCTGGTCTACTGGAAACTGTTTCTTTTATTTTTAAGCAAGAAAAGAAAATAACTTTTCACATAAAGTTATTGTATATATATATTATGCAATCCATATTCAATTTTTGAACTAATAATATTTTCATCATTTTTTTAAGAAAATAATAATCTTTGTTTTGTATTTACCTATAACGGTAAATCAAACAATTTATTCATGTAAAATGTTTGGTCATTACATATATGACCTGGAAGTTGTGTTCCCATCATCCCTTGGGATCCCTGTGATCAAATTGCTGCAGGAAATACAGGCTGAACCCAATGATATCCAGAGAAGGATCAATCAAACAATTCACTTACAACAAACAAGGGAAGAAGTGTATCATAGAACCCAGGTTCTACAAGAAAAGCTTAAAAAGGTGTTTGACAAAAGAACAAAGGCTGACGACTTTTTCATAGGCAACAAAGTATTGAAATGGGATTCTAGGAGGGAAGACAAAGGAAAGCATGGCAAGTTTGACTTTCTATGGAAAGGGCCATTTGTAATTCAAGCTGTGCAAGGTAACAATACCTTCTTTCTCAAGAATCTAGATGAATCAAATAATGATGAAGGCCCAGTAAATGGGAGAATGCTCAAGCACTACTATGATACATGAGCATAGGATAGCCCCATATTGTACATATATGTCTATATTTTCAAGCATTTTTTCTTTTTACAGTAGATACATAGAAGAGCAACTACAGCAGATTTTGAAGAATGATCAGCAAAACCATATCAAAATGACATAGATACTTGAAATAGCTCAAATGAACAAATGTGAGCAAGGTCTTCAGAACAGAAAACCAATGATAGGCAGTGATACATGTTAGCAAGTCATGAAATGTTAATTCTTGCTCTAAAGAGGTCATGAGACACTGCATACCATCTCACTGGTTGCAGATCAAAGGTGGCAATACCAGAGAAAATTCACTATAGTGAGGAGAAGAAAATAAGGCCATCTGACCTACTGTTCTTGGCTTTCCACCAGGAAAAGCGATCCCCAAGTGGAGCCACTATTAGGTTCCTATACCAATAGGTTTCATCTTTCATGATTGACAGTGGAAGGGCTAAATATGTTCATCATTGCACGCTGCAAAGGTTCCATATTTTGTGTACATGCTATGAAAATTAAAAAATGAAAAGAGGGTATGCCTTAAAAGAATAGTCAAAAGGCAAGAAAATCAAGTGGTCGAGTAGAAAAGTGAAAATGAACCCCAAACTAAAGACCAGGAAAGTGGCCAGTCAAAATGCCACCACTATCTATTTGGGCAGCATCATGCTCTGCAAATATTACTGCTAATCATACTTAATGGATGGCCCAATAGTCTAAAATGGACCATTCCATGTTTAAATTTCTTGCTGCAGAATAGAGAATGTTCCCTGTCCAAACAGCTCAAGCTTGGTAGATGACTAGCTAGGTAGAGAAATGAAGGTGCCCAACTGCTTAATCTGGGTCCTTGGAAGAAAT
>APFE031037091.1:154274-213671 GCA_000404065.3 Pinus taeda | reverse complement strand
CCCCCCCACCCCCACCCGATTTGCCTTAAAAAAATTGTTTGCAGGTGGGATTTTCTTCCCATTGCCCCAATTTCTAGAAATGGCATTGGTTAGGGGCTATTTTGCCCTTTACCATTGCTGGAAATTCACCTTTACCATTCTATGGTTTAATTCATCCTGGATTTCAGGGGTTTACATTTATAGTTTGATTGTGCCTCTCCTTGGTCGGCCCTGCATTGGTTCTTGTTTGAGGGCAATGGAAGCGAGGATGATAGATAGAGGTGGCCCAAAGTGCGGGCCTGGGTAATGACCCTGAGATTAATAGCCCTGAACTGAGCTATGGTACAAATGCCTTTGGCCAAGGTATTGTAGTCGGTATCCCTTCCTCGACACTCTCCCTTACGACTGCCAACACGATATCTCACGTGTGTGTTTTTATTGCTCTACCGGTTGGGGATTTCCATTACATCAAATCCACAAACCCCGAAATAACTCACATGGATCATCCTTCGTAAATGGGATATCCAACGAATGCAACGAAATCCGCCCAAACAGTAATTGGATATCAATCTCCAGACTATCAATTGAGGATATGTGGTATCTATGTTATATGGGTTGCAGGGGAGGATGGAAAAAAAAAGTTGGAATCTGTAAAAGAAAATTTAATACCAAATACTTTGGACACTATCACTGAAAAATTATCTTCTAGAAGATTAAGACATGGTACTATTTTCCAGAGTGTTTGGACATGTGTTGTAGAACTTCTGCAAACATGAGATGTAGAATCTACATTTGTTGAAGTCCTTTATACTAGGGATGATCTATTATTGTTTAGGCTTATGAATTGGACTGGCCCTGTCCTGGAGCACTTGTAAAAAAGGACCATTGTTGAAATGTTGCAAAGTATCGTGTAGTTCTTGATGAAGCATAAACCCTTGGATTTAATAATCCCTTGGATTCAACAGGTCATTCATTTAATCAAGCCTATTCTTTGAAGAGGACATGTATTGCTTTGTGCTCCTAAATGTAAACCTACTTATGTTTCTTATTTTGGACATTCAGGTCGTTGACTTTGGCAAATAATGGTCTGGATTGTCTAGACCTACCTCCTGAAGCAAAAAAGGACATTTTATCATCCTTAAAATAAGCTTCATCACTACATTTCATGGATGCTTCAAGTAGACATACTATTCTCATATTGCATTGAAACTGTCAACTATCTAGGCTGCAGATTTGTCAAGAAGTAGGTAATGAGTAGCTACAATTTTTTTGTTGAGAACCAAATAATGACTAAATGAAATATAACTTCTCACCACTGCCATTCTCTGAAGGAAAATTGAGTACGTTATGAGTACAATCATGTGTGGGGGATATTTCCAAGGCATGTAGATTTTTTTCCCTATAAATCTAGAAGGCCATTCCATAAAAATTTGTATAGCTCAATTAACAAAGTCATCAATTCTATTTGTTCTATCAGTGTTATTGGAAATGAGCATATCACTTTGCTTTGTGTATGCCGTTAGATTTGGTAAACAATTTAATATCTTAACATGCATGCTTGTCTTGTTTATTTGAACTACTTGAGTTAAACTCCAAAACTCACCTTGCATATTGATTTTATTTTGAATTCCTTCCTAAAGCATGCCTTGCCCTATTTTAGAGGCAGTATTGTTTTATAGTATGGCTCCTATAATATTTAAATCTTTAGTGGAAGAATGAATCAATCTTTTAAGTTGTTTCAAATGTTTCAAATACTAATTACTAACTTTAGAAATATTGATCCAATCACCATAAACTTGTGAACCTTTTACTTAGCAACTACAAGTCGTGAGGGTCACTTCTCACTAGCAGATAGATAAAATTAAGTCCTATAAAATTTCCATGAAGTTTTTGAGTTGTCCATGGCATTGCTTCAATTTACTTTCAGTGAAAGGTTCAAACCCATGAAGTTGAAGGTATCTATCTATGTTACTGAATATGGGGATTTTGGCTGCAACAAATACATTTTTCAAAAGCCACTTTTCATGACAGATAAATTAATGGTTAACCTTTTAATGCGATGACTTTGTAACTTTCATTTGTTTGACATGTACTAAATTTATACATGGAGAAAAAGTGGAAGTGAAGTTTGCTAAATTGTCAACGACGACTAGCCTATGGGAAGGAAAGGCTTAAAACTGGTGAAACATTCCATTGTATAAAGGAAAAAAAAAAAAATTAAGGCCCACGATCCAATGTGTTGTACAAAGAAGTTTTGGATTAGTCATTTGGACTTGTCCCCATGGGTAGGTCTCCCAACCCAGCTATCTAGCGAGATTCGCTTTTGGTAAATATTTAAGGCTCTCTTGGTTGTTTCCTTTACACATTCTCCTAGAATTTTGCCTTAGAACTACTGCTCTCTATTTTTGCTCCCTTCTGTATGTAGTTACATGCATCACAATTCAGTAGGAAATGTTGCTCCTTTTTTCCTATGGCCATTGGGTTCTTTCCATCTTCCTATCTCACGTATTAATTAGTGTGAGTTGGTGCTTAAAGAGGAAAAAATTTGGTTTTCTTTCCATTGGAGATTTAGTTTCAAGTAGTCACAAATTATGTTCTCTCTGAAGGATGAAATTATGCTTGTAGCATTGTTGCCTCCCCTTGGGGTTGATTTTCCTCTTACCTTCATTGCAACATTCTTGTATGTGGATTTTCAACTCCTATTTATATACCAAGCAACTTTCTTGTGCTATATACCAGTTATTGAACCACCTCTTACATTGTTGGTCCAATTTATTTTACTCATTTGAAATTTTCCTAGTGGATCTTACTGGTCGTCGTTTTGCTGCCTATAGCTTCCACGACTTGCAACTTGTCTACATAGTATTATCTTCCTTGGGCATAATCCTATTTCTACGAGAAATGTTTGATATGGTGTCGTTACCTATATTTTATGAAAAGTTGTCATCAAGTGTTTCTCTGGTATCTCAATATGATTCCTCCAATTTCTCTAGTAGTTCTTGGTTCTTGTTACCACTAGAACTATTAGGGGACCTAAAGGGGATTCATAAAGGGTCAAATGTTAGAAAAAGGGAAACAAGTGGAGACTTAGCCCACTGTCACCTCAGCTAAGGCTCCCTACTATTTACGGACTTTCACCAATGGGAGGAGACCTGGTATATATGGAGTCAAAAATGAAGGATAAATCGACAAATGGATATAAAATGACCCAAATAATCCCTTTCTAAAAGAGGTTGAAGAATGGGGCTTGCTTGCTTTATAAGCAAGGTACAATGTCTTTTAGGAGAAGGATGTGGCAATTTGAGGGCTAGGTTTATGGGATATGATTTGTGAAAGAGTTTTCCAATCCCTAAAATCCATATTGAAATTGGTATCCCAGGTGGTTCTTGAAGAATTGTCTTTTCAAAGGAGTGGGACCACACAGGACCAGGTGGACCCAGCCTAGGTTAGGAGGTTAGAGTTTAGCATCAATGATGTTCCAAACCTAGACAAGGTGGGGGAAAGGATCAAAGAAAGAATATTCACTCAAAGGTGTTAAATTGATCCTATGAGGCACTAGCCTTGGGGATGCTAGGGCAAAGTTTGGTCTCGGAGCTAGGGCTTGAATTTTCTCACAACTCCATTGTCGAAATGGCCTCAAATTTGGAGGAGGTCTTGAGGAGACACCAGCGCAGGAGTTGCAAGGAGATCAAACTTCTTGGAGGGAGGGTTTGTCAGGAAAATGATACCCTAGGTGACCCAACTTGGCTAGGCCTAGAAAAATGTGAAAAGAAGTTGATTTTAGGTGACCACCTTTTGTTAGATCAGTGCCTTAGTCTTAGGAGAATGGAGTCTATGATAAGTATGAGCAACGACCTTTGGTTCCTAGTCAAGGAGGCCTCAAGACTACTCTGTTAGCCTTCTAGGTCAAAGAGAAGCAATCTTACAACTCTTATGCTTCGATGTGCAAAAGGTGATGTCTTATCAAGATAAATTCGTTGATAGAATTACCCCTGGGAGATTTCCCTCACATTACATGGCCCATACATTGAGAAACGTTATATAGAGACAAATTCTACAATTTATGCAGTAAATGCATGCAACAATTAGCCCTAAAAATAGCAAAAATCCCAGTACATTATATATGAAAAAGTAAAACAAGAATATCCTTTAAAAATGTACTTACATGTAATAGAGTAAATCCAACCATCCATAATTTGACAATAGAGAAGCTCCAAGACAAGATAAACCAAATCCACACATCAAAATTCATCCATAAAGCTCAAATTCATGCTCCAAGAAAAAGTGTGAAATTCTCAAGATAGAGAAGAGATCCAATCCAAAGTGATGATGAGAAAATGAACTCATCTCACTTGCATTTATACACTAATTAAGAGTTTGAATTAGCCTCCTTGGCCTACCTAAGCCCCAAAAATAAAATTTTGTTCTAATAATCTAACTTTTTGTGACAAGCCCACCAAACTAGCTTACAAATGAAAGAATAAGCCTCTCAAGAGGTCAAATAATAATCTATGCCTGTTTTAGGGCCCTCTAAGGGGCATAATGAGGTACATGGGTGCCATAATGAAGAGTAAGACCCTAAAAAGTGATGGACAAGGGGTCAACGCCTTATTCTCCAAACAATAAACCTGTGGTGCTCCCAGTGGGTGTGGGGGCACAATAATAACCTCATAGGTCTCCAAATGAGTCGAGGATGCCTATAGATTGTTTGCAATGGCTCTGATAATGGTGTAGGGGATGCCACGTCATCTTACAAGTCCTGGGTCAACTGCCAAGTGCATGGTACATCTATGGGGTTGGCTGGGCAAAGGTGAACCAGGCGCATCATCCTCATCCAATGGGAGTATCTTGAGCATCTCTGATCATCCTTGGGGATCCATGGAGGCCCGTGGATCTCAACAGACACCCTACATGTGTCGTTGTAGCCCTTTGGAGGATTAGGACCCCGTATAGGGAGACCAAACCGAACATGGAAACCACCTGCAATCTTGCATAAGATCTAATGCGTCCCCTAGCCTTCATGTGCAACACGTCATTAGGGAAATAAATAAAATGAGGTTACCAACCATGGACCACAAGTGGGGACTTCATAATGGCCTGCCCTTCCATAATGGGCTTCGGGATGTGCCAATGTCTCTTAAACTCCAAATGGGGCTAACCAAGTATCGTATTAGGTGGTTTCTACTTCTAAAGGGGATAATATGTTCAAGATACATCATTTAAAAGGTGGTGGCATGTGACAAATAGGTGAATGAAGTTTCAAGTGAGAAGGAGTAGCCCTTGGCCGCATGCTAGGGTACAAGGGTATCCAATAAAAGGGAATCCCACACTTGGGTTTACAATGTATAGGAGGGAGAAATCGTGGTACACAAGGTGCCCTGGCCTTGATTTTTCCACCCTTCTTTATATTCCTTTTGCCTCTTTATGATTTTCTTTGATTAAATGCTCGGGGCTCAAGGGGTAAGAGCGTGATGCATGAGATATAGTAGTGGATACCCCCTTTTAGGGTAGAATGGTTCATTGCGCATTAGGGGGTTAGGACAACCATGTGTTCCTATATGATGAAGGAAGCTCATAGAACCTGTAGGAACCATGGTGATGGCCATGATGATGGGGTATAGCTCATGTATTGGTTTTTTTCCCACATGCTAAATGTGTTTGTCTCAACCATCTTTTTCATTTTGTGGTACTTTTTTTTTTTGAATGTGGCCAAATATGCTTTTATCTTTATTTTTAGCTGCATCAACCTCTGGGGCATAATTGCAGGCTTGACCCAAGGTGTGGGTAAAGGGAAGGGGTGAGCTAGCCCTATGTGGACCCAGTGGAGGAATGTGGACCCAAGTGGGAGAAACGATGAATGGGGTATTAATGAGTGGAAAGAGGATAATATATGCAGATAAGTGAGTGGGACCACACAACCAAAATCAAGTTTTCCCGTGAAATACCATCCCTAAAGCCAAACGGTCAGTAAAAGAGTTCTAGAATCCAAGCTTAATATCCAAAAGTGGTATAGGGGACAAGAGCACATACCTCACCCATTCTTTCCACCGAATCCCCCCATTAATCCATGCCTAGAAGTGTCCATGATAAGAAAACTACAATACTCAATACCAAATGACAAGGCATACCTTCAAGTGGTTGGCTCAGGTGGTGGAGAAATGGCATAATGAGCTAGCTGGTGGCTGCAAGGGGTTGATAGCTACTAGCTGAGGACCATCTTGGAGAAAAAAATTCTCCTAGGTATATCACCCACAAAATGGTGGGTGACAATTCCCATGCCTCATGCTTCTATAACAACACTAGTGTTATGTGTTCCACAAGTGAAACAATTTCCTCCCATCTACTTGGAGTCGCTTCATTGTGCATACATCCCAATTTATCTTATTATTGAAGTCTAGTCAAAATTCATTAACAATCCTTCTTTCGTTATGATTTTATTGTTCTCCACACTTTTGGAAAACCCACTATGGCCATTTGGTTTAGTATGGATGCAATGTAATTTGCTTGAGCCTACTAATGCAATTTAATGAATTCTTTTCCCCATTGTTATGATTAACATGGATTGTTTTGTTCTAGAATATAGAGAAAATAATCTTCTATAAGTAGTAGATACACAAACGACATTTTTTTGAACTTCATTGCTCACTGCATTTTTTAGGAAACAACAAATAGGAAATAGAACCTTCCCAGCCAGATGCTAGACATGATGACGAAGAGATGGATGAAGAGGTCCCCAAAAGGCAAGGTACATATTCCCTAGACAAAAAGCCATGATGTATATTTTCTGGATAGGATTTCTCTAAAGATCTGGTTAGTTCTTATTGGATATTGTATTGAAGAGTGACAAAGTCGGACGGTGGCCTTGTTCTTGGTTGTGGTTAGTTCTCCAACCTACTTTCAATAGGAAAATTCTCTTTTTCCCTATTGCTCACAGCGCCTCCATGGCTTCAACGGGTTTGTGCTTCGTTTAGGCTTCGTCGATTTGGCAATTGCTGTGACATTTTTCTTTGGTTGTACTTTTGTTTATAATTTTAAACCATATGGGTTTTTATGTTTAAATAACTGAGAACGAGGAATAGCTTGAGGAACTGAGAACAAGGTTAGCGATTTATATGCATCTGCAAAATTTGATTTTTCATTAGGAGAAACCCTTTTTGTGTAAGGTTGTTGTATCTGCAAGGGGGTATGCATGCACATTATCCATTTTATTTATTTATTACTCGTTTGGTGTAAAAGGCCAAGGGATTTGTCATCAAATTGGAACTGCATTGAGGACTTGCACCTAACCTTGACTACTTTGGCATTGAGCATGTCCAGACTCCATATAGGATAGAAATTGGGTTGTGTGTGTGGCAATTTCTCCAACTTACCACTACACCACAACGCTCCAACTATTGTTGGTCAAAGAAATCCTAGACAAAAAGAGGGATCGATGAAGGGGTCAAACGGGGTTGAATATGATAACTATGACATAAATATGCAGAAGAGCACACTAGAAAACCCTCTTGTTGCTTTTGCCAATCCCTTCTCATCTTCCTCAGTGAAAAAAATCTATAGCAATATTTTTGATATAGTTATTGGGAGAAGGATCAAGAATTATGTGTGTGCGACTCCTGAATTGTTATGTAACATGTTCATGCTATAGTTTATGCAAAACATGTTTACTGTTTTGGTGGTTTCATTACACAATATAGATCTCGTGAAATTGTAATAAGACAAAATACATGGTATATCTCTGAAAGAATAATTTTGGCATAGGCTCTGCACCCACATTTCCAACTTTATCAACCCATGCTTGGTGTATTTGATCTACGACACCGTTTCATTGACTCTCTAGAGTGCACTTCTATCCTCTTGCAGAAGGAGAACTACCTTGGGGATATGCTATAGAACTTCCTCCAATAGGTGACTAGATCATCCTCCATGAGCGATAGAATTTCATAGATCTTAAACCTAATTCCTTGGAATCCACAAATTACTTCTTAAATTAAATACTTAATGAAGTAACTATTATCTATCATTATCTTGACTAAAGCATCTGTGGTTGAACTTGCTTTCACCTTCCATTATGCCTTTTTATCCATTTCCTCCATCTATTGAATTAATGTGGCCTTATCCTTCCCAAATTCTCCACCTATTGTTTTAGTTATGGGTCTTGAAGCTACAAATCCTACATATGCTCCTCTCTTTCTCTATATCTTCTCATCATTTCATTAGTTAATTAAGAAATAAACTTCACTAAAGATGGGATGTCCAATTGTTGGAGATTGATCACTGGTTCCATGCTCTTCACACGAACATTTGATATGGAGTATTTAGCCCTTATATATACCTTGAATTGAAATCTTAACCTTGTAGTCCTTAAGGTGGCTTGCATATCATACTTGTCATTCGTATCCACCCTAACTATGAGAGATCTTGTCCCCATAGAAGTCTTGGCTTTAGTGGGTATTGGGATATATCCCTCCAAAAACTCAAGGTGATTTTACAAGAACTCCTTTACTGATATGAGCGCTAAAGGACTTTGGGGGAATTATCAACATATGTAGCTGCAACTTTAGTCACAAAAATTATAGAGCCTATGGTGAGGATATATATTATTCTTTGGTCAGAGTCCTAGAACATATTTGTTGGTGCAGATTTGTCACACCTTGTATCAAGAAAGAGCTCCACAAAGGAACTCTTATCATTTTATGGGTGTGGTCATTATTAAATTGGAATAGCCTATGTAATTAAAGTTCAAGATATGCCCAAATATTTTGCTAGGCTAAGACCCTTCTAATGGGATAGGGATTCTACCATATTATTAGAGTACTGCGAAATCCCATGGATAGGAAATGTATTGGCAAAGTGAATTTCTTGTTTTAGAAATGATAATTGAGTTAAAAAGGTTTCAATTGAATCTCATCTTTTTGTGCAAATCTCCCCATTTTCTGACATTTATCACATTTTAAAGAAAATTAATGGACATCTTTGTGCATTGTCTAACACCACAAATTATCTTCAAGAACTTTCCTAGAAGTTGTGTAACCTTTTAAGTGGCCTATTACAATCCCTTGGTGTTCTTATAAGGTAGCTTCTTTTGTGTTTGTATGGAAAAATGAGACAACCCTAAAATTTGAGGACAAAATCTTGAATGTAAAATTTAAATGGTAGAATTTATTGTATTCTAGAAATTGAAATTTGTATTAATGTCCCTTAAATACCAAATAGATCGGAGATTAATAACTACAAACAACAATAAGAGCCAGGAAAAAGAGATGGGTGCAAAAATCACCCTGACAAGAAATGAAAAGAATGAAAAGTGAGTACAAGAGCAGCAAGAAACAAAATCACATAAACATAGGTGTACAAGTAGGTTATCCCAATAAGGAAAACCATAGAAAATGAAGAGTTAGTAAAGAAACTTTAGTTGAATTATGATGCCTTTAGCACATGGAAGGAGGAAATTAGCCTTGTTCATCTTTTGAATTGGTAGACTCATCTTCAACCTGCTTTGCTAATAATTCAATTGCAATGATAACGTATTTAGCTTTTATTCTTCTTGATTGGATAGGAAATGTATTGACAAGGTGAGTTCCCTGTTTTCTAAATGGTAATTGAGTTAAAAAGGTGTTAATGGAATCTCATCTTTCTGTGCAAATCTCCCTATTTTCTGACATTTATCACATTTTTAAGCAAATTAATATGCATCTTTGAGCACTATCTAACACCACAAATTATCTTGAAGAACTTTTGTAGAAGTTGTGTAACCTTTTAAGTGGCTTGCTACAATCCCTTGGTGTGCTTATAAGATAGATAATCACCTAGAACATATGATGATGAGACCATCTTAAGACTGCTTCATATTTGAGTTGATTTTTTGTTCGAATTACCATGAAAATGCTCCTAGGTATGTCCTTAAGTATGGATTCCTTTCATTGTTTAAAACCAGGACACCCCCAAAAATAATAATATTTTTTTGTGGTAACGTGAACCATGTGATGAGAATAAATTTCAACATGACATCCAACATTATCAGTGGAATGTAGGCTTAGAGAAAAATAATATGTTGCAACATCATTGTTCAAATGACTAATTGTGATGACAAGGGTGCAACACTTCTCTCCCTTAAATTGAAATTTGTATTAATGTCCACTATATACTAAAGTAGGCGAGAGATTAGTAACTACAACCAATAATAATAGCCAAGCAAAAGAGATGGATGCAAAAAACACCCTTACAAGAAATGAAATGAATGAAAGTGAGTACAAGAGCAACATGAAACCATATCATTTAAAGGGCATCTATATCATTTCTAAAGTTTATTATAGGTTCTTCCCTCATTTACTTGCAACTATGCTATCATTTTCACACATGAATACATAGAGTGAACTTCCCTTGGCTAGGTTTTGGGTGTGATGGTTAATTATTCTATCAAAATCACCCGGGACTTGCACCCAGTCTCATTCCTTCAAAAAATTAGCCATTCGGTGGTGACAAGTCACAATGCGAATGAATCCTTGGTGAACTTCTTAATAATCTTTCAATGCCCCATTGCAAACCCAAGGTCATTTGGTCTATTATGGCGTTGTATTTCAGCTCCATATTTCTCAAAATCTCCAATTAAGGTCCCCACAAAAGATCTACCATTGCACAACATCTTTCATTTTCATAGAGATCATGTTAGAACTATCTTATTGAAGCATCTCCTTGAAGATCTAGTCTTAACTCCTAGAATTCGATGGTCAAAAGATCTAAAAATTTCTAGAAATTAGGGATGAAGACCAAACTGTCAACGCTACCTCATATTTATGTAGTGCACATCCAAATTTTAAATATAAATAGAGGTGCTTGAAAATATTTTCCATCTATATCCAAAAATATGCCACCTCCTTTTCAATTGTTGATTTTTTGTTGATAATATCTTGCTTGGAAATCTCTAACAAACCCTCAAATCTTGAGTTGAATATTTCATTACTAATTTTCCATCATGAAAACTGAGATTTGGTTTTTAATTGTGTCCTTATTTGGGTTTGTAATCCTTGTTACCTTCAGTCTAATCTAGCATTCAGGTTGCACCCTTTATCAAAAATATGTATGAGTACTCCAAAAACATAGGAGAAACTCTGACCAACAATAACCAACAAGCACATGCTTGCAGAGCAAAGGAATTCAAAAGGAAAACTAATCAATCATTTGTTTAGAGATATACCATACTATCAACATTATTCAACTTTTCAAGAATGTTGGCAACATTGAAACAATCAACTCCCTACAAAGTAGATGCAACACAGGTACATCTTTATAATCATATTATAATGTTGCAACTACCAGTGCATCCATACTATTGTGGACGTTTAGATTTCCATCACTACCTTTACATTAGGCATACCAATAGGGTTATGCATAACACTATGTTTTGAAGATCGGCTTTACTCATTCTTGTGCATTCATTTTTTATAATTTTCTTTTTGCTAATCAAATTACCATAGCAATCTAATTAAGTGTGATTTGCTAGTGGTCGATATTCCTATGATTTCTTATAGAGATATACAAATTGATTTAGCAAAAAAGGTTGCAACTATTGCTGTCAAGTCGCAATGATTAGGATTCACCTCTATTTTTTAGATATCAATGCCTATGTTTATTTGAGCATTTTGCTTACAATTTGCAGAAAATGTGTATAATGGGCATTTATCAGTGGGTCTCAAGCCTTCCCATTCTTCTAAGCCTAATTTTGTATCTTTGACAAAAAATAAAGTCGTTGCGAGTAAATCTCCATCTGAAACCAATTTTGTTAGTAGCATAGAGAAAATAACTCCTCTCATTGACAAAAAGACAAATCCCTCTTTCCCTAAGAAGGGTTAGAGAAAGGTAAATGATTGGTAGATTGAGGTGACTTGTAGATTCAAATTGCCAATTGTAATATGATAAAACAATTGACTTTAATCTACTCTACTCATCAGCGAAAACAATAAACGGTCAATGAAATTATGAGGCATATAAGAGAAAGAATTCAATCACACACAACACAATGAATTTATGGGGAAAACCACTACTAAAAACCCTTGTTATCTGTATATTACATTAATCAAAAAATATGAGAAGATTGCAATTCTTTTCTCAATGCTGAGCAAGCTCTACACTATCTCTATTTACCTCACTACGTTCTAGACACGCTTAAGCCAATACTTAGCCAATTTTGCTACATGCCAAGCTCTTATTTCCTTGCGTTGTTCCCTTGGTAGTTAACCCATATTTAATTGGGAAATCCCACAATTATGAATTGTGCAATGCTCATAGGCATTCATCTAATTGCATGCACATGTACAATTCAACTGATTATACAATTGATAGTACACTGTCCCTAAACTCCAGTCTCAACTGAGTCTTTCTCTAATCTGAGTTCTAACATACATGAGTTAATTATGAGTGAATCTTCTGTTTATTGATCAGTGCTGGGTACACCCCACTACTGCAGGTTACACCCCACTACCACAACTTACACCCCACTACAATAAGTTACACCCCACTGATGTTGATCTCCCACTAATTCCTCCATCGGTTGGAACAAGTTTAACTGAATTTAACTTACTTAGACTAAATTAAATAATTACAACTCAACTAGTGCTCATAATTGTAGGAGACACTCTACATGGATATAGTTAAACCCTCAACCCGAATTCACTGAGCTAAGCCAAATTTAACTTAGTTAACTATTGCAAATTGTCATAGATATGGAATTTCAATTTAATTCAAGAAAAAAATAAATTAGGATTTTCTTATTGCATTTTCAACATGAACATTCCTCAAAGTCAACAAAACATGTTTTTTGTGAATATTTTGCTAAGAATTACAATGCAAACACCCCATCTAAAGCGAGGGATAGGAGAGATTCAAATTCAAATATTTTGCAATATCACACATTGCTCTTTAGATTATATCTGATTTCCTTTCAATCACAATGAATTATGGGCATCACTGTCAATTCTCATGATGTTGAATGTGTTTTATTTGTGGTTTTTGAAAATAGATGATGACAAATTGGTTGACTTAGTTCTCAATACAAATCTAGATATCACCCCAGCAAGATTGTATGGTATATTGAAACTATGGATGCATGATTTCAATGTACAATTTCAATCTATGTTAAGAAAGAATGTCCATTGTCATCACATAGATCACAATACTTTTATTTTAATTTGCAAGCCTATCTTTTCAGTCATGACTCATTTTCACTGGAAGCTAACCTTGCATTTGTTTTGTGGTTCTTGCTTTTGGTATATTAACATTCTTTCTCCTGTTAATAATATACCACATGCTATTACCACCCAAAAGTAAGTATATAATGGCAAATGGGAGCTATAGACGCTATTGAACTAACCTCACCTTGCAACTTTCTAGTAACTCTACATATATGACATTTTTTAGCCTTTCTATCCTCTTGGATGATGTCTAGCAGATATTTTTCACCATTCTGCATTATATTTATTTTGAAGCTCCTCTTTCTCTTGTTCTACATACAATATGATTGTGCTTCTTTCTGGATCTAACGATCCATCATTGCATTATGTATGATCATTATGCATGATTTAGCTTGCGAGTCACGCAAGAAAGAGGTTTCACATCATCTGTTCAATCATTACTCAACATGTTTTGTCCTTTACATCCTGTGACTTGTGTTCTTTATTAATATAGCTTGAAATATATTGTGTGTTGCCTTGTTTTGAATGTTTATATGTTCACATTGTTTCCCGAGAACATCCTCTATCAAGTTTCTAAGCTCTTCTTTCCATAGAATACGAGGAAAACATTTCTGTTGTGATGATATGTTCATCCCTTATTGCTTCCTTAAGACAGTTTTCACCAATGGAGACTGTACAATTCTTTAATAGCAATTGATATTGTATCTTGTACGTGAGTGCATACCATGACACTGATGGCAAACCTTTGAAAATAGAAATGCACTACCACTATTGTAGTTAGATTTTTGTGAAATTGTTGTATTCCTAATGGAAAAAATTATAGTGGTAACAAAAACATGCAAGACAATACAGCATAAGAATTTTCAATAAACACCAATAACCCAAAAATTCTCCCAAACACGCCAAAATTGGGTAATTTTATTATATAAAATGTTGGAGTACAATGTGAAATGGAAAGAGTGCACCTATGCATTCACAAGGCAAACTACAAGCCTCAGGTGTTCAATATGCCAATGCCCAACTATTTTTGGAGTTTATTTATCAGAAAATTTGCGTTGGCCCAATAATTCTCCAACTGCTAGGTGTTTTAAGGCCATGATTTGACCCCTCAAATCTGCCCATAAAAACTTGCAAAATTAGATTTGAGGTCCTCTCCAAAAACCCAAAAAAAACTAGAAAGGGTTTTCTGTAGTTTTGATGCTCCAAAATTGACCCCATATTCCCATCACTCCTCCAATTGATCCAAGTGGATATTGGTGGCCAACTGCCAAGTCCACTTCGACCCCCACCATTTTTTATTTCAGCTTTTCAGTTTCCTTAATTGTAGCACAGTTTATTATTTTTAGCAGTTTTTCGGGTCCTCAACTTTCGGATCCGTTTTGAGGCCCTAAATTACGTTTTTTGGGAAAACTGGGAGCAACATGGGTCCATGGACTGATGTTTCTCTTCCCAAAGTTGTAGTTCTTGGATAGATATTTCTAACGAGATATTGTGCTCGTCAAACGGAGATCATATGCCAAAGTTATGACCCCGGGAAGTTGATGTACCAATTTACCCAAACGAGGCCCACAATTTGGTGTTTCATCTTCTAGGGTTAGGTTTTTGGATGTTTAGGGTTTTCCATTGTTTCAAAGGCATGTAGCCGCCACATCTCTTCTCAGAGATAAGCTACCATCACCCTAGCTAGTTTATTTCCATTTTTGTTTGTAAGCATATTTCAATATTTTACATTAAAGAAATGAAGTATTATTTTTGCTGCATCTCTATATGTATGGTTGTATTTGTAATTTGTTGCATTCTTGTTTAAATCCGAATCAGTGGTATCAGAGCGATGTGCTCTTTCTCTGTCTTTCTTTGCATGTCCCCAACAAGGTCGGGATATAAAGAGTTAGGGCTTGAACTGGTCAAACCTTTACAAGACCAACCTCGCAAATCCTGACGGCCTCCCATGGCGAATGAAAAGAAAGACGAAGGGGCAGGAGATCCTATCAAATTCTCGCTCGAAGAGGCCCTCGAGCGACAAAGGAACGCGATGATGGACAACTTTTTCCAGATCCTTCAACGACTACCCAAGGGTGACACATCTACTTCCAACAGCTACTCTGGAAGCGCCACACCCTTTAAAGTACAAGTTAACTTTGACCTTCCCATATTTGAGGGTCAGATAGATGTAGACGTCGTAGATAAATGGTTAAATCTGCTAGAAGGGTACTTTTTTGTTCATTATTTTTCCGGCTGGAAAATATTATTTTCGCTCTTCTCAAAGCCGCCCCCCATGTCAACGACTGGTGGGAAACCTACTGCGAGCAGAAGGATGAAAGTACAACCTCACTGTTTTCAGTTGCATCTACTTGGAATTCATTCTGGACTACCATCAAAGAGCAATACTACCTTGTCGGAAGTTATGAGGATCAATACATAAAATGGACCACGCTGCGGTAGGGAAGAGACCAAGATGTGTCGGAGTTTACCAATATTTTCCATACCCTTCACACAAAGTTGGGTATCAAGGATCCAAAGCAGCATTTGGTACTCAAATACTGCGACTGCTTACACAAGTACATCTAGGAAGAAATAGAATTCCTGAACATCTCCTCGCTCTGCACGACATACCGATATGCTGTCAAGATCGAGTAAAAGTTTAAACAGAAGAAGTGAGACTTTGGATCTGTGAGTCCAAAGCAAGGGAAAGGTGCCCCCAAATTGCAGACCAAAGGATAAAGCCAAGGCTGGATAGCCCAAGACAACCCACCAAAGCTGCAAGCAAAGAACAACGCAGCGAAGCCGAAAAAGGACATAGGAAATTGGTGTCAGTTCCATAAGAGCTCCAATCACAACACAAGTGATTGTCGGGCCAAGAAGTCATTGGTGGCTGAGTTAAAGGTTTCAGAATCAGATGCATGTTCTAACTCTAAGTCAAAAGCCAACAAGGGGAATGACAAAGGGAAGCAGATTATCGATGCAGAGCCCAATGCCATCGTTTCCACCACAAAGATCCAGAAGGAGGAACCCCGAAGATCTAGAGGAGGAGAAGCGTCTCTTCCACTCCCAGATTTGGGTAAAGGGATCCTCACTACAGTTCATTGTCGACAGTGGGAGCCAAAAGAACCTCATTTTGGTAGAGGTCGTGAAGCAGTTGGGCTTACCGACCACAACACATCCACAACCATACACCATCGGGTGGTTTCACCAAGGACGGGATCTTCGCGTGAGCTAGCAGTGTTGCCTTCCATACAACATCAAGCCCTTCACAGATGAGGTATTGTGTGATGTTTTTCCCCTTGATGTTTGTGATGTATTATTAGTACAACCATACTTGTGGAAGAGACACGCTGTGTATGAATCAAGGCCCCACGCTGTTATTGTTACTTTGGGAAATAGGTTGTATAGGATACCGGAGGTAGCACCGTGTACTGCCATCTCTTTGGTTACTGCAAAACAATGCAGTAAGCTCATTTACAAAAACGAGATTTTTTTATTTATTTATTTTTTATTTATTTTTTTTTTTCTCTCTCTGATGATACGCCCTCAAGGAAAGAAGAAGACAGTGGCCACGACCTCCAGACAGGGCCCCTCTGCACGACAACTAAAGATGGACAAGGTCGTGGAGGAGTATGAGGACATCTTCACCTCCCCCGCAAGGGTTCCTCTGCACTGTCAGGTCAAGCACTCCATCAATCTAACCCCAAGTGCATCGCTGCCCAATGGACCAATTTATCGATACTCTATTATGGAGAACGATGAAATCAAGAGGCAGATTCAGGAGTTGCTGCAGAAAGGTCACATTCATTCGAGTTCATCGCCCTGTGGGAGCCCGTTCGTGTTGGTAAAGAATAAGGATGGGATTGGGAGACTCTATATTGACTATTGGGTGCTGAACAAGATCACTGTCCGTAATAGGTACCCGATCCCACAGATTGATGACCTCCTGGACCAACTAAAGGGGGCAAAATATTTCAGCAAGATCGATTTGAAGTCAAGATATCACCAAGTACGAATCGAATCCTTCGATGTGTGGAAGACTGCCTTCAAAGACAAGGAGGGCCTTTTCGAATGGTTGGTTATGTCTTTCGGATTGACGAATGCTCTTGCAACCTTCATGAGGTGTTACACAAAAATATCGTCACCTTGATTATTTGCAGTCAGTGTAGGCCTGTCATCACCTATACCAGCTTCCTAAGCAAGTCTTAAACCTCAGCTCTTCAAAACAAGCTTGAAAAAAGAGAGAAAGATATCAAAAAAGCAATATAACTCTGGTTCCGCACTTTCTCTTAGCTTTTCCTGCGGGCCCGCACCTTTTGTTCAAAATATCTGCGTACTTATGCGCTCTGTATGTAAAGGGGAGGGTGTGTACCCCTGTAAAAGTCAAAAGGTGCAATTTTTATCTTAAAAAACTCATCTTGGGTTGATTCTAGGGTTTTCTAGAAGGATTTGTTACGTGGATTGTTTGCTCCAAGTGGTTCATGCATCCCATAGAAGGAGGAACTAATCCCTTGTTGAGAGGAGCTATCCCTTTGAAGGAGGGACTCTATCCCTTTGAAGGAGGAGCTGGTAACTGATCTCCATTGCACTATAAATTGAGGCATTGGGTCAGTGGCCAGGGAGGTTAGAAGCTGAACTTTTGAGGGTAAATGCTAGTGAAATCAAGACTTCCTATTTGAGCTTAAGAGGAGAGATCACATACCTTTTTGGCCCCATTAGGGAGTGAGTGAAGCTTGTCAAAGTAGAGGAGACTTCTTGTTGGACCCTCGAAGGAGCTTGTACAGCGTCAAGGCGAAGGTTGTAAGGTTCTTTCTTTTGAATTAATACAATCAAGCTCATTTTTCTCAACAAGTATCTTATGCTATTTGTTTCATGGACTCCTTGACTTTCATGTTAAATATGTTTTATAATATTGGATATTCAGGTGCTATTTAATTGTTTGCCTTGTTTGTGCTTGCAGGTTTGCAACAAAGGAACTTACTTGGATCAAAGGAGCGAAGGAATCTTCGAACTTGCGTTGGACATGAGGTAGGCTCTTAAACACATTTGTTTGCCATTACTTATAAAGTGCATTTAGAGAAAGATAGTGTCTGGTTGGTTTGTTTGTCATTAGGTCTTCATTAGATTCTAGGAAGGTCTGTCTTGTCCGCAAGATCGGCTAATTCCGCGTGACAGGCCTAACCATAGCTTGACTAAGTTGGTTGACTGCATAGCACATATTTGGTCGAGTGTTCACCAAATTCATTAGTGAACCCACAAGCTCCTGATAGATGATAGCCTCCACTAATTTAACTGAAGTAGCATCCTCTTTCCTCCAACTGGTTACTAGAAGAATCTTCATGGGTTTTCTACTCTCCATGTGGAAATTCTTTAGTATCTCATTTTCATACTTTCCTTGAGAGACAAACAATTTCCCATCTCCTTGCAATATTTACAATCTAAGGAGGTAGTGCATGAGTCCCATGTCCTTCATTTCAATTTACCTTCTACCAATATATAATAAATGTTTACATCTACTTCACTTTTGGTGAAGCCCAAACTGGTGAGATAGTTGTCGATCCTGGTGTACCAAGCACGAGGTGCTTGCTTGAGGCCATACAACCCTCGCTTGAGTCTGCACACATGTGATTCTCAGTCAAAGGTATCAAATCCTTTTGGTTTCTCAATGTACACATGTTCCTCAGCAACGCCATTTAGTCTTCACATCAATCTAGTGGATCTCCACCCCATCTACGCTGAAAAAGAAAGTATAGATCTAATGGATGAATACCTTCCAATTGGTTCAAAGATTTCCTCATAGTCAATTCCCTCAAATTTAGATAATCCCTTGGCCACAAACCTAGCCTTATACTTCTCTATGCTTTCATTTTCCACATGCTTTACCTTGTGAAGCCATCTCAAACCCACCATTGATTTATTTTCTAGTCTTGGGACCACTTCCCAAACACTATTCTTGATAATGGAATCATATTCTTCTACCATTGCATCAACCCATAGATGTTTCACTACTGCTTCCTTGAAAGAGGATGGCTTAGTCTCAACCAGCTCTGTCATTAGATCCATGTAGCTAGTGTACCAATCTAGTGACCTTTTCTGCCTGTGTTGAGAAGTTGGTTCTCACATCGTATCTCTAGCATAATGCAATAGCCTCTCATCTTCTCTGGTTTTTTTTCTTCCTTCTTTGGATGTTTTTGCTTGAGTGGGTATCTCCACTCTCTATTCCTAAACTTGTGGCTACTCCACAACTTCCTAAGGTTCCTCCTTTGGATCCAAAATCTACTGATCTGGTTGCAACTAATGATCCCTCTCAAGAGAACATCTCATTTCCTTCTCCTCATCAAACTTTACATCCCTCCGCATAGCTATCATTCTAAAGGATGGAAGGTACACACGATAGTTGCAAGGAGTTTCTATGTAGCCAAAAAATTACCCCACTCAGGTGTTGGCTCAAGCTTCTTCCTGAAATCTTTGGCGATATGGCAACAAACAAATTCTCCAAATATCCTAAAGTGAGACAAATCTAGCTTTCTCCCCAATAAATCCTCCTTTGGTGTAATCATTTCTATAATCCGATGAGGACTCTGGTTTTGCAAGTATATTGTTGTGTTGCATCCCTCTACCCACAAATGTACTGGTAGGCCTTAGTCATGCAACATCACCGTCGTTGCTCCCACAAAATTACAATTATTCCTATGATCCACCCCATTCTATTGTGGGTTGTGGGGTGTTGTCAACTCTCGTTGAAGGCCTTATTTTTCACAAAAAAATTAAACTCATTCGACACATACTCACCTCCATTATCGCTCCTCAGAGCCTTCACCTTCTTGTTGGTTCCCTTCTCTACCAATTCTTTGAATTCTATGAACTTGGAGAATGCCTCATCCTTATTTCGCATGAAGAAGATCCAACACTTCCATGAGAAGTCATCTATAAAGATAAACATAATATTTATGCCTGGTAGTAGAGGTTGTGGAGAAAGGTTCATAGACAGATGAGTGAATCCTTTCAAGAGATGCATGTGCTTTGTTGTGTCGATCATGGAATGAGGTTTTTTTATACTTCCAAAAGGTACACCCTTTGCATGTATCTTGTTGTTCAAGTGATCCTTTGGGGAGGCCTATGGTTATCTATTGCATAATCTTTAGAGCACCATGATACTAATGGCCAAGTCTTCTATGCCATAGTTCATCGACATCATGGTTATACACCTTCTTTTCCTTCATGCTTAATGCATCAAAGTCTTCCACATCTATCTTGTACATGTTCTTCACACGAAACTTGATCTTCTTCATTTGTCCCATGGCCATGTGTCTTAGAAAATCTTTCCCTTTGCTAAATATCACATCATAACTGTATTCTTCCAACATTGCAATTGAAATGAGATTTTCTTTAGGCCCAGAACAAAGATGACAACCTTAAGTTTGAGAGGGGAGCCAAACTCCCTCTAAAAGTAACTATACCAATATCAGTTGTGTTATACCTCCCATAATCTCCCATCTCGATGTGCATCTAGAGGTCTTTCTCCTCCACGTCACTGAAAAAATCTTTGTTTCCCGTCATGTGGAACACACCACTGTCCAAGTATCACATTCTCCTCATCACTATGCTCATTGTGCATGTGATAAGGGTGAACTCAAGCTCAAAATGTGAATCCAAAACTTCACATGTCACTCCTCCTGAGGCCTTCTTGCTTTTCTTCTTTTGTGGCACTTCGTGGCATAATGCTTGAATTCATGAAAATTGAAGCATTTAATTTTGGAAAAGTCTTTCTTCTTGCCCCCTTGACTGAAATCTGGTTTGGATTGAGATTTATTCCCTTTCCCTTTCATTACCTTTGCATCCCAGGAACAATTTTCCTCATCCTCATACTTAGATGAATTTCCATCTCTGGTATTCCACCTTATCTCCTCTTGTACCAAATTTGACCATAAGTGTTCCCAGTTTGATAGTTTCTCTCTCTCGTTCACCAAATCATGGTAGCTATGCCATATATTGGGAAGGCCTAGAAGGGATAGGCTTACCAAATCATCTTCTACAACAGTGACACCAACTCCACGAAGTTTATCATGACATTTTGTGGGCTTGCTCGAGTATTGCTTAATAGATTCATTCTTCTTCATTTTTATATTTTGAAGCTTATCCTTGAGCACCTATTTCCTATGGGCACCACTATTTCGGAACAAATCTTTCAATTCTTGCCACATTTCATATGGGGTTTCTTTCCTGTGGAAATTGGAGACAATGTGATCCTTTACTCTCTTCAATATGATTCTCCTCGCCTTGGCTACACACTTCCTCCATTCTGCTATATATTTGGCATTAGATGATTATGGTTTTGGAATGTAAATATTGGCAAATTCCTTCAACCCATTGTCCTCTAGTACCACCTCAATGTGGTCATTCCAAGCAACAAATTTTGAGCTTCCCTCAAGGGCATACTCAAGTCTTAGACCATAGAAGGCCATCTTGCTAGCTCTAAAGAATTGATCCTACAAATTTGATCCTCCTGCAATAACAACTTTGAAATTTCTACTCTACTGTGAATCTTGCTTTGATACCATGTATAAATTAATATGTACATATGAAATTTCTCATGTAATTTACTAAAAACAAAGACTAAAATCTACTCTACTCATCTCTGGAATTCAATTCACGGTTGAGATCTCAAATCATAAAAATGAACAAAGATCTAACACACATACACATATTTATCTAGGGCAAAGAAATTGATAAAAATCCCTTCCTATCTGTATTGCATTAATCAAAGAATATGGATAAATACATATGCTTGCTCAAGCCTGAGCACAACCTGAAAGTGTATAGTCTATACCTCTACCTGAATGACTGACTCTAGCAAACACTTAGCTAATTTTCAATCCCTCCAAGATCTTATTTCCTTGCATTTTTCCTTGAGGAATTAGGCCCTAATTAATTACGAAAATCCTCAATTGGAATTGTGCAATCCATCTAGGCTCATCCTCTAACTGCGTGCACCTCCTGTACACTTTTGAATAGTCTACAATTGATAGTACATTTCCATGGAACCTCCACCTCAACTAGGTAACTCGAATTATCTGCATGCAACTATTATTCTTGGTTGATTGATTAGTTAACTGGTTGATAACTGAGTGTGATTGAAGTCACACTACATAACTTGACCTTCCACTAGTTCCTCTAACAATTAGAACTATTTTAATGACAATAACTCAATTTAACTAAATAAGATTACTAGAAATTAACAATCACTCATGCTCAACTAAACTCAAGTCTTCCAACTCAAATTATCTAAGTTAACTGAGTGAAACAAACCATGTCACTCCAGTTAACTTATCCAAGTTTTATGCTGAAATGGAAATTCGAATTTTCTCTAGTTTGACCAAGTCAAATCAAAGTAAGATCTTTCTTGTTGCATTTTCAATGCCGCCTCTCAATAAGAATGGGATTATTAGATAACTCAATCCTGCCTCTATGAAACTCGAATTTACCCTTTCACAAAGCCTTTGTCAAACTATTTGCATCTTGTTCCTCTCTTGGAATGTAATCAGGCAACATGATATTACTTTGCACACAATCACATAGATGGTGATATCAGATATCTATATGCTTGGATCAGTCATGAAAGACTAGATTTTCATAAAGCTTGATGCAACTTTTATTATCACAGTAGGATCCATCATCTGATCAAATTTTCCCACATGGATTTTTTTCATGCAAATTGCCTCACATGTTGCTTGACATGCAACCATGTATTCTGCTTATGCTGAGATGAGTGACATTGATCTTTTCTTCCCATTGTACTAGGAAACTATTGTGGACCCAATACTGAAAATTTCTCCTAATGTACTCTTCTGGTTTGATGGAATCTTTGCCCAATCTACATCTGTGAAGCCACACAACTTCACTCCCTCTATTTGTTTGTACCATAGTATAAACTGAGTGGTGCCTTTGAGGTACCATAGAACATGCTTAGATGCCCTCCAAAACAATTATGTTGGTCTAACCATAGCTTGACTAAGTTGTTTAACAACATATCACATATCTAGTCAAGTGTTCACCAAATGCATTAGTGAACCCACAAGTTGAAGATAGATGGTAGCCTCCACTACTTCACCTGAAGTAGCATCCTCTTTCCTCCAACTAATTGCTAAAGGATTATCCATGGGTTTTCTACTCTCCATGTGGAACTTAATCAGTATCGCATTTGCATACTTACCTTGAGAGGCAAACAATTTACCATATCCTTGCCATAATTCCAATCAAGGAAGTAATGCATAAGTCCCATGTCCTTCATTTAAAATTCTCTTGCAAGGTCCTCCTTGCAAGATTTTATCAACTTATCATCACTCCTTAAAACCAAATCATCAACATATAACACAATAATCAATAATTTATCTCCTACCAATATATGATAAAAGTTTGCATCTGCTTCACTTTTGGTGAAGCCCAATCCGGTGAGATAGTTGTTGATCCTGGTGTACCAAGATCATGGTGCTTAATTGAGGCCATATAATGATCGCTTGAGTTTTCACACATGTGACACTCCTTCAAAGGTATCAAAACCTTTTGGTTGCTCAATGTACACCTCTTCCTCAATAACTCCATTGAGGAATGTAGTCTTCACATCCATTTGGTGGATGTTCCACCCCATCTGTGCCGACAAAGTAAGTATAGATCTAACATATAAATACCTTGTGACTGGTGAAATTTTTTCCTCATAGTCAATTCCCTCAACTTGGTAGAATCCCTTGGCCATAAATCTAGCCTTATACTTCTCTATGCTTTCATTTTCCAAATGATTTACATTGTAAATCCATCTCAAATCCACTAATGGTTTATCTATTGGTCTTGGGACCACTTCCCAAACACTTTTATTTACAATGGAATCATATTCCTCTACCATTGCATCAACCCATACAAGTTTCTCTATTGCTTCCTTGAAAGAGGATGGCTCAGTCTCAAACAACTCAGTCATTAGAGCCATGTAGCCAATGTACTGATCTGATGACCTTCTTTGCCTGTGCTGAGAAGCGACTGCTCCTGCAGTATCTCTAGCAGCATGCAATAGCCTCTCAGCTTCTCTGTTTCATTTTCTTCCTTCTCTAGATACTATTTCTTGAGTTGTTGTCTCCACTCTTTGTTCCTAAACTTGTGGCTTCTCCACAACTTCCTGAGGTTCTTCCTTTGGAGCCAAAATCTCTAGATATGTTTGCAACTGAAGCTCCCTCTCAAGAGAACATCTCATTTCCTTCTCCTCATCAAAATTTACATCCCTTCATACAAATTTCCTCCTAAGGGATGAAAGGTACACATGGTAGTTTTGAGGAGTTTTTGTGTAACCCAAAAATACCCCCAACTCAGGTGTTGGCTCAAGCTTCTTCTTGGAGTATTTGGAGACATGGCAATAAAAAAATTCTACAAAGATCCTAAAGTCAGACACACCCTGCTTTCTCCTTGAGAAATCCTCCTCTGATGTAATCATTCTTAGAATCTGATGAGGACTATGGTTATGTAATTATATTGTTGTGTTGCATGGCTCTACCCACAAATGCAGTGGTAGGCCTTGGCCATGTAACATCTCCCTTGTTTCTCCCACAACACTATGGTTATTACTTTCATCCATCTAATTCTACTATGGGTTGTAGGGTGTTGTCAACTCCCATCAAATGCTTTCTTTGGCACAAACTTTTTTAAACTCATTCAACACATACTCACCTCCATTATCACTCCTGAGAGCCTTCACCTTCTTGCTAGTTTCCTTCTCTACTGTTCCTTTCTACTCTATGAACTTGGATAATATCTCATCCTTCTTTTGCTTGAAGAAGATCTAACACTTCCGTGAGAATTCATTTACAAATATAACATAATATTTGTGCCTGACACTGGAGGCTATCGAGAAAGGTCCACAGATATCAAATTGAATCCTTTCAAGGACTACATGCGTTTTGTTGTATTGATCATTAAACGAGGATTTTGTGTACTTCCCCAAGTTACACCCTTTGAATGTATCTTCCTGATCAAGTGATCCTTTGAGAGGCACGTGGTTATCTTCTACATAATCTTCAGGGTGCCATGATGCAATAAACTAACATCGTGGCTTTGTACCTTCTCTAACTTCATGCTTAATTCAAAACAATCTTCCACATCTACCTTATATAGGTTCTTCACATGAACCCCGATCCATTTCACCTGTCCCATGCCTATGTGTCTTACGAATTCTTTCCCTTTACTACATATCACATTATAACCACGGTCTTCCAACATTGCAACTGAAATGATATTTTTCTTTAGGCCCAGAACAAACATGACATCCTTGAGTTTCGGAAGGGAGCCAGACTCCCTCTCAAAATTATTTGTACCCATATTGGTCGCGTCATACCTCCCATCATCTTGATGTGCATCTCAAGGTCTTTCTTGTTGAAAAGTGTAACTAGGTTCGGTATTCATAATGACATGTAGTTATGATTTTATGTAATGATATGTAAAGAAAAAAAAAAAATTATATTGCTTGCTTCATGGGTTTCATGAGCAAGATTTCTTTTTTTGAGTCAATACTCCCATTGAGAGTCTTTAGGAATTAATTTTCATCTAGCCATAAAATGATAGAGACATTTTCATGCAATGAAGTCATGTTACACTTTGTAAAAGGTCAAATTTGTCTATGTAAAGTATCCTCCAATACCTTGTCACTTATCCTCTTCAAATCAGCCTTCAACGATGGAAGAACATGCTAGAATAAGTCGTCATAACTCTTGAGATCTTGTCAGACTAAAGGGCATTAGAAGAAGTGTATATATAGCCACACTCAGCCTCACTTAGAGGTAAGTAACTCGACTTGCATTCGATCAAGCAGAAGTGTGAAGAAGAGGTGAAATAGAAGTGCGAAGAAGAGTTCAAGAAGAAGTACGAAGAAGTGATAAGGAGTTTCTTCTGAGAACATGAAGAACAGGTTTCTTATGGGCAAGCAAAGAAGAGGTTTCTTGTGGGGAAGCGAAGGAGAGGTTTCTTTTGGGAAAGGAAAGGAGAGGTTTCTTCTGGAGTAGAAAAGGAAGGATTCTTCTAAGTGACTGAGATAGAGATCTAGAGATCGAGTTTCTCTAGAGGAGACCCATGAAAGCCCAGATACTGAGATTATATAGATGAAATTGAGAAGGAGTAGTGTGAAGAATAGAGACCGAATTTCTTTGGAAGGAACCGAGGAGAGAAGTTCAAGACAAAGAAGAAAGTAAAGAAAGGGAAAAGGCAGAGCATCATGGTTAGTGACAAGGTTCTTGGGAGGATACTAGATTCAAGGATCTGTGTCATGGTCTTGGTACTCATCAATTGATGATCTAGAAGAAAAAATTTGATTAGGTCTTCCTCTCAAGAGGTGAGAGGTTTTGGTTGTGGCTAACAAGCCTACATACTATTTCACTTATATTTTATTGTGCATATTGGTAATTTTCTTGATGGAAAATAACACAATAATAACATAATGAAGAAAATACTATAATCTAAGACATAAAAGTATATCACAAGAAATTATCAAGTAGAGAAATATTTTAACTATTGATGACCTAGATTTCTCAACATGGTGTCAAAATAAGGTGTTGAAGTCAAGAAGAGGCACTCAAATAAGTTGACACACAAAGAATCAAGCTTCAAAGAAGGATCAAAGAAAGTCAAAGAAAACAAAGCAAGAAATCAAATTCTACCAAAAAAACCCCAAATCAAAGAAATATACTCCAGAAAGAATCTTGAAATTATCTTCAAGAAGGAAGCAAGAATAAAGATTAAAACCCTAGAAGCACTTCTAATATCGTCATCCATACATCACCAAAGAAGTGGAAACTCTTCAAATATAAGAAAGGTCAAATCGAAAGGAAATCCTCTCTCTATTGAAGCAAGGATATCAAAGAAGGCAATATTCCCTCACTGAAGTAAGAACCTTCTTAAAAGGATCATATGAAGCAACAAGTTCATCATTATCAAGTTGAAGATTCTATCATCACAGATAAGTAAATTTTTATTATAATTCAATCTATTTAAAAATGACTTCATGTTTCAAGGAGAACCATAAGATGGTTGGGATATCAAACTTCCTTGCATGGAAAAGAAGGATAGATGCAGTCCTCGAATTAAATGAAGTCATTGCTCATGTATATGAAAAGTTCTCCAAGCTATCTGAAGAAAACGAATTATCTGAATACATGGAGAGGGATCTCAAGGCTCAAAATATTCTTAAGGAATCCATTAAAGATCCTCTAATTTCCTATATAGTCGAGTTGGAGACATCTAAAGAAATATATGATAAACTGGTAGAATGTTTCTCTGAAAGAACGATAGAAAAGATCATATCACTTATATTTGATCTGTATAAATTAAAGGTGTCAAAGGATGAAGGGGTACCATCATGCCTCTCAAAAGCAATCTCAAATAAAAGTTCAGTTGCAGGATCTAGGAGAGATGGTATATGATAACGAAATGATCTTAGTTATTCTAAATGAATTGACTGATGAAAAAGGTAACCTCATATATCTTAGGGAAGAGGAGGCTATCCCATTCATCAAATTATGGTCTCTCTACAAGGCAGAAGAAGACAGGCTGAAGAAAGAAAGTATCAAAATATCATACAGACTGGATCAAATAGTGACAAGAAGAAAAGGGAAATTTGGAAAGTTTGGTCCCCCAAAGAGAAAGAAGAACATGGCTAAGGAAAGATGATATGGCTGTTAAAAACATGGGCACTATATAAGAGATTGTTCTAAATGTAAAAGGGACAGGGAAGAAGCCCATATTACTAAGGAAGTGAAAGAACATGAGACAAAGAAGATTAATAAGGAAGAAGAAAAAATGTATCTATTTGACTGAGATGATCTTCTTCACTAGAAGATACTTTTCAATTATAATTTATGAATAGGAAGCAATGTTAATAAGATAGGATGCATCAGATTAGAAAGTAGTGTTGTGATAAAAGCATTAGAAGCAAGTGTTCTTAATATGGAAAGTAGAAGGAATATCTGGAATAAATTATGTTGATTACGAAGAATAAGGGCTCTTGGAAACCTCGTTGAAATAGAAAGAAGTAGAGGTCATCATTGACTGGGATTATCATAAAATAGTCAATAAGGAAGAATTTGTTGGGTTAGGATATGAAAAACCCTCAAGTTTCTATGGTGAAATCCTTATCAAAGAATTCATCATTAGAAAGGAAGTTATAGTTTCATCAGGAATTACAACTCATGGGATTCAAGGGATGATGGTATGGTGACATCGCAGGAAAGAAGGTCTAAAGGTTAAAGATCTTTTGTTCAAATGAAGTCGCTATAGGAATTTTGGATGACCACAAAGGGAATATGAGGTATGTATGCTTACATAGGCTATTATCAAATTCATGTCATATGGTTGTAGATAATATGGATCATTATTTTAATCTTAAGAAATATGATCAAAAGAAGAAAGGATATCCTCCTCTGAAATATTGTAGAAAAATGATGATGATGACGGTTAACATCCGCTGAGACCAAACTTTGGTCTATTAGACCTAAAGAGACAAATTATTTAGTTTGATTTAATATTTTATTCCTATGCTCAAAAATCTTGGAGAGAAGCCTCCTGAGCTCACTATAAGTCACAATAGATGAAATCAAAATAATATGAGGAAGCTGACTATAATTAAGGAACTCTAGATGGAAGCTCCTGGGAATGAAGTGTGTGAAAATAAAGGAAGAGATCATGAAAATATGAAACAAGGGTAGAAGGAATTTAACATCTGAGACCAATAAGATTTGAATAGAATATATCCCAGAAAAATATGAAGACTCTTATAGGAGTCTGAAAAAGATGGATACCCTTGATAATGAATATATTTGGGAAATGTGTCAACTTGAATGCGGGATGCTGATACATACAAGAATATGTCATGATGAAAGACCATCATCAAGGTAATTTTTGATTAAATTGTTCATTTATTTTTGAACTAATATCTGGATGGGATTATGTAGGATTGCCAAAAGGAAGATCTGTGGATGACTTCCAAGAGGACCATATTGAAGGAGTTAAAATTCTTCCGAAAAATATGGAAGAAAGAAAAATGACATGAAGTAAAGCCAGATGGAAAACTGATGAATCACTTTCTGATGAAATGAAGACATTACTAACTTATGGATGAAAGTGATGGATGGTCTATGCCCTATAAATATGTCCCCAAAAGATGAAGACTCCATAATAAAATAAATTGATGCCATCAAGGAAGAAAGGAGTTCTTTAAGAAGCTGGTTGTTCCACATGAGGAGTTGTTGTAGGTCCCTAGTTAAGAGGGAGCTTGAAAAGAAGTTCCTTACTTGGAAGAAACTTGGAAATTCCTGTTAGGAAACCAGCACGCAAAAAGATAGAAAAGATAGATCAATGCCTTAAAAACCAGCCTCTTCGAGGTGGCAACCTCCTTTACATTACACAAATGAACAATTCTTGGATGATACAAATGACAAGACCTCTTTTCTATATATAGGAGTCTAAGGGGTATAATATAATAAGAGCCGACATAACAATAATAATGTAAGGGCCACAATAATAACAATAGTGGACTTTCTATGGGGCACAATAATAACAATATGGGTACTATATGGTACAACAACATAATAAGGGGTTGTACTAATAGCAATAAGGTGTTACACTAGTAGTATAGGGGCCTAAAACATGCCCCTCTCCTTCAAAAAGTTGTTGTCCTCCAATGCTTGAGTAGTTTTTGATGCTTTTATATAAAATTCTTATCCTCCCATGTGGAATATTCAGCTGGTTAAGTTCTTCCACTTGATGAGATATACTCTGAAATGATTGATTTCGTAGCTGTCGGGTTCTGTTTCTATGAACTGCTCCAGGTTCCAATATGATTTTTCCTTCCTCTTCAAGTTCTAGAAATATTGTTTGAATTGGGATCTTCTGCAACTTTTGAATGAGTGGCCACACTTCTTCATTCTTCTTCCATTCATCCCTTGCTTCATTTATCCAATCTGGTTGGATAATAGAAATAACACAAAAGAATGCTTCCACATCCTCATCCTTTCTTAAGAGTGCATCTGCAACAAAATTTTGCTTCCCTTTTCTGTAGATGATGTCAAAGTCATAACCCAACATATTTGTGACCCATTTTTTTTTTTCTTCTAAAGATAATATTTGTTCTAAAAATCATTTAAGACTATCAGGATCTATTTTTACCTTGAAGTGTATTCCCATTGGGTAAGGTTGCCATTTCTTAAGTGCATGTAGTATTGCCATAATTTCCTTCTCATAAATATCTTTATTGATATGTAGCCATAAAAATACCCAATACATCTGATACATTTAGCTGGAAAAATGATTCATTATGGTACAAAGATCGCTTATACCTATGTAAGAATTCCCAACTCAAACAAAAGATTCTTATGGAATTCCTAAGCCAAGAGGGAGCTTAGGTACATTCCTTTATTGAAATATGTCCTCCTTATTTGAGAGGGAGAGATAGACATGTCATTCTGGTCTTCACCTGGGAAGACAAAATGGAGGATTGGGCAATCATTTGGCATCCGATACTCTTTGAGGATGAGATAGGGAATCCAATAGAATAGTATTCATGGAGGATTGATATTCATTGAGGACTTAGGATTCCAAGATAAGAATAGTCCTCATGAAACACACCCTGAGTACCCACGTAGGGGATGTTCTGAGAGAGACAATGATGAGAGTGTCTATAAATAATTGGTCTTGCCAACATTAAGCTCAGACCTTGTGGAGATAAGGAGTTGTTAGTCAAGGCCTTGCTATTTAATAATGGTGGTTGATATGATTCTATGCAAATGAGTTACCAATCTGAATTCTTCTTATGAGAAATTCTTCAGATTGAGAAACTACAAGTATCATTATGAATACCTCCCTAGTTAAGAGGGAGTGTTAAAAAGTGTAACTAGTCTCAATCTTCAAAATGACATGTAATTATGATTTTACGTAATGAGATGTAAATAAGAAAATTAAAATTATTGTATTTCTTGCTTCATGGGTTTCATGAGCAAGAGATTTTGTTTTTGAGTCAAGACCCCCATTGAGAGTCTTTAGGAATTATTTGTCATCTAGTCATAAAATGATAGAGTCATTGTCATGTAATGAAGTCATGTTACACTTTGTAAAATGTAAACTTTGTCCATGTAAATTATTCTCCAAGACCTTGTCACTTATCCTTTTCAAGTCGGCCTACAATGATGGAATGACATGCTATAAGAAGTATACTTCACTCTTGAGATGATGTTGGCCTAAAGGACATCAGAAGAAGTGTATATATAGCCACATTTGGCCTCACTTAGAGGCAAGTAACTCAAATTTCATTCGATCAAGAAGTGCGAATAAGGGGTGAAACAGAAGTGCGAAGAAGAGGTGAAACAGAAGTGGAAAGAAGAGGTCAAGAAGAAGTATGAAGAAGTGATAATGAGTTTCTTCTAGGCAAGCGAAGATGAGATTTATTCCGGGAAAGTGAAGAATATGTTTCTTCTAGGCAAGTGAAGGATAGGTTTCTTCTGGGCAAGCGAAGGAGAGGTTTCTTCTGGGGCAGCAAAGGAAGGATTTTTCTGAGTGATCGAGATAGAGATCTAGAGACCAAGTTTCTCTGGAGGAGACCTGTGAAAGCCTAGATACCAAGATTATCTAGAGGAATCCAAGAAGGGGTAGTGTTAAGAATAGAGAATGAGTTTCTCTAGAAGGATCCGAGGAGAGTAGTTCAAGATAAAGAAGAGAGTCAAGAAAGGGAAGAGGTAGAGCATCAAGGCCAGTGACAAGGTTCTTGGGAGGATATTAGAGTCAAGGTTTTGTGCCATGGTCTTGGTACTCATCAATTGATGATCTAGAAGAAGAATTTGGATCGACTTTTCAATTGAAAACCTCTCAATAGGTGAGAGGTTTTGGCCCTAGCTGAAAACCCTACATAATGTGTCATTTGTATTTTATTATGCATATTGGTAATTGCCCTGATGAAAATTAACACAATAATAACATAACAAAGAAAAGACTATAAGCTAAGAAGTAAAAGTATATCACAAGAAATTATCAAGCAGAGAAATATTTTAACTATTGATGCCCTAGATTTCTCAACATTTCTCTTCCAGGTTGTAGGTCTTAGCCCCATACAGAAATTACTTGCATACAAATTCTAAAAAATACAAAATAAACAATGGTGAGAGAATAAAACATAAAATAGATATACAGAAAGATTTTACCCTGGATCCCAAAACCAGGACTACTAGATTGATTTTTCATTATCTTCCTTTCAATGTTACAATCTAATATATATATAATATATTATATATATAATATATATATATATATATATGTTTAAGCATCCATAAACCTCAACCCATTAACCCCGGATTAGAGCATAATCGTAGTTCCCTTGACCGGATCTACAAAATACCATGGACCGAAAACCATCGTGCCCAAATCCATGTGCGAAATCCATGCACAAAACTATAGGTAGGTTTGCCCACCTAATATAGGGTCCAAAAAAAGTTCTCGGGCCGCGTGGGGTAGTCATGGAAAGAATATAACACAACCCAACACAGGTCACTAAAAACAATATATGTCGCCCATCATGTGGAACGAGGCACCATTTCCCATGTACCACATGCTCCCCATCACTGTGCTCACCATGCATGCAATAAGGGTGAAGTCAATTGTGAAGCCAAATCTTTAACTGCCACTCCCACTAAGGTCTTCTTGCTTGTCTTTGTGTGGACACTTCGTGGCATAATGCCTGAATTCATGAAAATTAAAGCATTTAATTTTGGACAAGTCTTTCTTCTTGCCCCCTTGACTGGACTTTGGTTTAGATTGGGATTTATTCCCTTTCCTTTTCTTTTCCTTTATAGCCAAGACACATTTTTCCTCATCCTCACACTTGGATGAAGTTTCATCTCTAGTATTTTGCCTTATCTCCTCATCTACCAAATCAAACCATAAGCATTCCCATTTTGATAGTTTCTCCCTCCCGTTCACCAAATAGTGGTAGCCGTGCTAGCTCTTGTGAAGGCATAGGAGGGTTAATATTACCAAATCATATTGTACAATAGTAACACCAACTCCACCAAGTTCATCGCAACATTATGTGAACCTTCTCCAGTACTTCTTAATAGAGTCATTCTTCTTCATCTTGATATTTCGAAGCTTATCCTGGAGCATCAATTTCCTATGGTTGCTACTATTTTGGAAAAAATATTCCAATTCTTGCCACACTACATATAGAGTTTCTTTCCCATGGATATTGGAGATAATGTGATCATTTACTCCCTCCAATATCATTCTCCTTGCCTTGGCTACACACTTACTCCATTATGTTATATCCTTGACATTAGTTGATCTTGGTTTTTAAATGCCATTCTCGACAAATTCCTTCAACCCATTTTCATCTAGTACCTCCTCCATGCAGTCCTTCCAAAAAAAAACTAAGCTTCCCTCAAGGGCATACTCGAGTCTTAGACCATAGAGAGTCATCCTGCTAGCTCTGAAGAATTGATCCTCCAATTTTGATGCTCCTACAAATTAGATCCTCTTAACATGACAACTTCGAAATTTCTGCTCTACTATGAATCATTCTCTAATACCATGTAGAAATTAATGTGTATATATGAAACAACTCATGTAATTTACTAAATTAAAAGACTCAAATCTTCTCTACTCATCTACGGAATTCAATTCACAATCAAGAGCTCAAATCATAAACATGCACAAATATTTAACACACATACACAAATATTTATCTAGGGGAAAGAAACTATTCAAAACCCCTTCCTATATGTATTGCATTAATCAAATAATATGGATGAATACATATGCTTGCTCAAGCCTGAGCACAACCTACAAGTGCATAGTCTATCCCTCTTCCTAACTAATTTACTTTGGCCAATACTTATCCAATTTTCAAGCTCTCTAATATCCTATTTCCTTGTGTTTTTCCTTGAGGAATCAGGCCCTATTAATTAGGAAAATCCTCAATTGGAATTGTGCAATCCATCTAAGCTCATCCTGTGACTGCATGCACTACCTGTACACTTCATAATAGTCTACAGTTAATAGTAAATTTCCTTGGAACCTCCACCTCAACTAGGTGATTCAAATTCTCTACATACAACTATTAGTCTGGGTTGATTGATCAGTTAACTAGTTGATCACTGAGTATGACTGAAGTCAGACTGCATAACCTAACCTTCCGCTAGTTCTTCTAACAATTAGAACTAGTTTAACTGGAAATAACTCAGTTTCACTGAATTAAATTGCTAGAAATTTGCAAACACTCATGCTCAATTGAACTCAAGTCTTCCAACTCGAAATATCTAATATAATTGGGTGACACAAGCTGTTTCACTCCAGTTAACTCATCCAAGTTGTCTGATGAATGGAAATTCGAAATTTCTCTAGTTTGACCAAGGCAAATCAAACTAAGATTTTTCTTGTTGAATTTTCAACACTCCCTCTCAACAAGAAAGGGATTATTAGATACCTTGATCTTGCCTCTATGGAACTCTAATTACCCTTTGACAAAACCTTTTTCAAAATATATGCATCTTATTCCTCTATTGGAATGTAATCAAGCAACATGATCCACCTCTGCACATAATCTCGTAGATGGTGATACCATATATCTATATGCTTGGATCTATTGTGAAAGACTGGATTTTCTGAGAGCTTGATGCAAATATGATTATCACATTATACCACAGTAGGATCCATCATCTAACCAAACAATCCCTCAAGAATCTTTATCATCCAGATCACCTCACATGCTGCTTGAATTGCAGCCATGTATTGTGCTTCTACTGAGTTGAGTGCCTTTGATATTTTCTTCCTATTGTACTGGAAACTGACATGGAACCAACACTAAAAATTCCTCCTGATGTACTCTTCTAGTCTGATGGAATCCTTGCCCAATCTACATATGTAAAGCCACACAACCTCCCTCCCTTTGTTTTCATGTACCATAGTCCAAACTAAGTGGTGCCTCTAAGGTAACATAGAACATGCTTCATTGCCCTCCAAAACAATTTGGTTGGCCTAACCATAGCTTGACTAAGGTGGTTGAATACATAGCACATATCTAGTCGAGTGTTCACCAAATACATTAGTGGGCCCACGTGTTGTCAATAGATGGTAGCCTCCACTACTTCACCTGAAGTAGCATCAGATTTCCTCCAACTGGTTTCCAAAGGAGTCTCCATGGGTTTGCTACTCTCCATGTGGAAATTCTTCAATATATCATTTTCATACTTGCCTTGAGAGACAAATATTTCCCCATCTCCTTCCCATACTTCCAATCTAAGGAAGTAGTGCATGAGTCCCATTTCCTTCATTTCAAATTCTCTTACAAGGTCCTCCTTGCAAAATCTGATAAACTTACCATCACCTGTTAAAATCAAATCATCAACATATAAGACAATAATAAACAATTTACCTTCTACCAATATATGATAAAGGTTTGCATATGCTTCACTTTCAGTGAAGCCAAAACCAGTGAGATAACTTATGATCCTGGTGGAGTGCTTGCTTGAGGCCATACAATACTTTCTTGAGTCTACACACATGTGACTCTCTATCAAAGGTATCAAAACCTCATGGTTTCTCAATGTATACCTCTTCCTCAATAAATCCATTGTGAAATGTTGTCTTCACACCCATTTGGTGGATCTTCCACCCCATCTGAACTAAAAAATTGCAAAGGTTTCCTCATATTCAATTCCCTCAACTTGAGAGAATCCCTTGGCCACAAATATGGCAATATACTTCTTTATGTTTTCATATGCCACATGCTTTACCTTGTAAATCCATCTCAAACCCACCATTGATTTATCTATTGGTCTTGGGACCAATTCCCAAACACTATTATTTACAATGTAATCATATTCCTCTACCATCGCATCAACCCATACAGGTTTCTCTACTTCTTCCTCCAAATAGGATGGCTCGGTCTCAACCAATTCAGTCATTAGATTCATGTATCCAATGTACTAATTTGGTGACCTTCTCTACCTACACTGAGAAGTGGGTGCTCCCACAGTCTCTCTAGAATCATGAAATAGCCTCTTAGCTTCTCTTGTTCATTTTCTTCCTTCTCTGGATTTTTTTGCTTGAGTGGTTGTCTCCACTCTCTATTCCTCAACTTGTGGCTACTCCACAACTTCCTAAGGTTCCTCCTTTGGAGACAAAATCTCCTGATTTGGTTGCAACTGAAGCTCCTTCTCAAGAGAACATCGCATTGCCTCCTCCTCATTAATTTTTTCATTCCTTCACACAACTATCAATCTGAGGGATGGAAGGTACACACAGTAGTTGTAAGGAGTTTCTTTGTAACCCAAAAATGCCCCCAACTCAAGTGTTGTGCTCAAGCTTCTTCCTGGATTATTTGGAGACACAACAACAAATATATGCTCCAAATATCCTAAAGTGAGAAACATATGGCTTTATCCCTTAGAAATCCTCCTCCAGTGTAAGCATTCCTAGAATCAGATGAGGACTCTGATTCCACAAGTATAATTTTAGGTTGCATTCCTCTGCCCACAAATGTAGTGGTAGGCCTTGGTCATGCAACATCACCCTCATTTCTCCCACAACACTATGGTTCTTCCTTTCATCCACCCAATTTTGTTGTGGATTGAGGGGTGTTGTCAGCTCCCGCCGAATGCCTTCTTTTACACAAAAAAATTTAAACTCATTCTACACATACTCACCTCCATTACTAATCCTGAGAGCCTTCACCTTATTGTCAGTTTCCTTCTCTACTAGTGCTTTTAATTCTATGAACTTGGAGAATGTCTCATCCTTCTTCCACATGAAGAAGATCCATCACTTCTATGAGAATTCATCTCCAAAGATAATATAATATTTGTGCCTAGTAGTGGAGCCTATCAAGAAAGGTCCACAAACATCAGAGTGAATCCTTTCAAGGAATGCATATGAATGCATATGCTTTGTCATCCCGATCATGGAATGAGGCTTTTTTGTACTTCCCCAAGGTACACACTTTGCATGTACCTTGTTCATCAAGTTATCCTTTGGGTAGGCATGTGTTTATCTGATACATAATCTTCAAGGCACAATGATGCAAATGGAAAAATATTTTATGCCATAGTTCACTGACATCGTAGCTTTGAACCTTCTCTTCCTCCATGCTTAATGTTGCACAATCTTCCACATCTAACTTGTATAGGTTCTTCACACAAACCCCAATCCACTTCACTCATCTCGTGGCTATGTGTATTAGTAATTCTTTCTCTTTTCTAAAGATCACATCGTAACCATGGTCTTCCAACATTGCAACTGAAATGAGACTTTTCTTTAGGCCTAGAAAAATATGACATCCTTGAGTTTGAGAGGGGAGCTAGACTTCCTCTAAAAAGTAACTATACGAATATAATTTTTGCTATAACTCCCATCACCTCCCATCTCAATGTGCATCTAGAGGTCTTTCTCCTCTAGATCACTGAAAAAATATTTGTTTCCAGTCATGTGGAATGAGGCACCAATATCCAAGTACCATATGCTCCCCATCATTGTGCTCACCATGCATGCGATAAGGGTGAAGTCAAACTCAAACTTTGAAGCTAAAGATCCACCTTCCACTCCTCCTTAGGTATTCTTGCTTGTCTTCTTGTGTGGACACTTCATGGCATAATTCCTGAATTCATGACAATTGAAGAATTTAATTTTGGACAAGTCATTCTTCTTGCCCCCTTGACTGGTGTCTGATTTGGATTGGGATTTCATCCCTTTCTTTACCTTTCTATCTAAGGCACATATTTCCTCATCCTCACACTTGAATGAAGTTCCATCTCTGGTATTTCGCCTTATCTCCTCCTATACCAAATCAGACCATAAGTGTTCCTAGTTTGGTAGTTTCTCCCTCTCTTTTGGTAGTTTGGGAAGGCCTAGAAGGGCTAGGCTCACAGAAGAATATTATACAATAGTAACACCAACACCACCAAGTTCATAATGAAATTGTGTGAACCTACTCAGGTACTGCTGAATAGAGTCATTCTTCTACATCTTGATATTTCAAATCTTATCCTTGAGCATTAGTTTCCTATGGTCGCTACTATGCTGGAACAAATCTTTCAGTGTTTTCCACATTTCATACAAGGATTATTTCCCATGGATATTGGAGACACCATGATCCTTTACTCCTTCCAATATGATTCCCCTCGCCTTGGATATGCACTTCCTCCTTTCTGCTAGATCTTTGACATCAGATGATATTGGTTCTAGAATGTCAATCTTAACAAATTCCTTCAACCCATTTTCCTCTAGTATTGCCTCCATGTGGTCCTTCCAAGAAACAAATTTTGACCTGCCCTCAAGGGCATACTCAAGTATTAGACCATAGAAATCCATCCTGCTAGCTCTAAAAAATTGATCTTGCAAATTATCTCCTCTTGTAATAACAACTTCGAAATTTCTTCTCTAATGTGAATCCTTCTTTGATACCATGTAGAAATTAATGTGTAGATATCACTAGTACAAAATGGCTAATTAGTTACTAAAACAATGACTAAAATTTGCATATAAACGACCATTTTTCAGTCGGTGACCAGTAGTAGCTAATTTAAAGTATCTTATAACACGACCAACTTTTAGTCATTTTTAGCTTAGTCATTAATTGGTTGTCTCAATTTTATCATCTAGTAATATATTTAGTCATAAATTTGATCATTAATTTAGTCATTAATTGCCACAATTAATGACCAAATATACAACAAAATATATTACTATATGTTCATCTGAGAAAACGAATTAATGACTAAAGAAATATGATCAAAATGTTGGTCGTGTTATAAGATATTGTAAATTAGCTACTAATAGTCATATCACTAGTACAAAATGAGATATTAGTGACTACGTGACTAAACAATGTAGTCACCACAATTATTTCAAGTGAATTACTACTAAATTTGGGCAATTTTTAGTGTTCGAATTAAAAATGACTAACTTGAAATGACTAATTTAGTCTAGGGATAAAATATATGACTAGATATTAAGTGACTCAACTAAAAACGACTAACTTAAATGACTTATTTAGTCTACTACTAAAATTTATGACTAGATAATAAGTGACAAAATTAAAAATGATTAACATAAATTAAAAATGATTAGTGTTTTACTTGTAAGGACACAATATCTTATTTTTACTTGTTCATGTTGGATTTGACATATCTAGGTAACATTTCTATGGCATAGCAAACACTCTTAAGCTTCACATGAGTACATGAATCCATGAAACACCTTGATATTTAAGCTCTTTATAAATAAATGTGCAAAGGGTTTATAAATTTGCATCATGGTAAAATTTTATTCTTGATGCATTTATTTCTTAAATTTTTTAAACACATTTGACATTTTAACCACACCCTTACACAAATCAATGCATGGAAATGTGAATGACTTGGTTCTTAAGGCTAACAATTCATTATTTTTAAGGTTGTCTTGATGGTTTACTTGCCTTCGTTTTTGTAGATGTATGATCACTTTCTGATTTGAAATGCCACATACTAACACACATAATGAGATAATGATCGAAGCCCAATAGTGCCACTGTTGGTGCACTCTTGACACAATTTAGACAATGCACACAATTCTTAAATATTTGATGTTGACATACAGAATTTCTTATTGTTTAGGGGTGCTTTAAAAATTACATTTATCTCTAGTATTAATGGAAATTTGTTCTAAATACATAATGGTTATTGTGCTCACATGCAGATGGTATTGATTGGTTCATTATTTGTAATTACACACTTTGGAATGTTACAAATACATCGTTTGGATCACAATTCTATGGTTACAAACTACTAACTATAATTGGTGATAAGTTGACGCTAAATGGATGTCATCGGAATGTTACAAATGTATAAGTAGTCCACATTCAACTCTATTGTACTTATTGTCCTTAGTAACAATGTAAAAAGTTTGAATATTTCCTTTATTTATCATCGCAGACACATAACTCTTTGTCGTCCCAAACATAGTTAATACTATTGGTGTATAATCTCTTAATTGTGGAATGGTCTCTTGATGATGATAACGAACTCTCAATATCCAATTCTCATGAATACGATGAATGAATGATCTAATGCCTTATTTTTATGGAAAAATTATGATTCATTTTCTATTTGTATTGTGTCATTTTATATATGCTTCACTAGCATCTAATGTTATATGGTTAATTGAGAAAGATTTATCTTTCATTTTACAAGTATAATTTTTTTGCATGAAAAAGAATAGTTGTCTAATTAAAATCAATAAAATTTGTTAATAATTCATGATTTTTTTTTACTATTCGCACACTTATCCCTAACCTTTTAGTTTGAGAGTGGGTAGTGTAAAATAACTAGTCTTCATTAAGGAACTTCCCCTAATTATTCAATGACCTAGCTTAGCTCAATCGTTAATTATTCCCCTCTGGACGAGGATAGCCTTCTTGTAGTCTAAAGAGTGAGAGAAGGCCACCAAGGTGACATTGGGTCGCTTGCTTAAGAGTTTCTTTTTAGGCATTCTGGGTGGGTTTAGGACCTTTTTTTTATATGAGAGTGTTTGAGTGGAGATACAATTTAGAAAATTCTTACAAGAAGATTATTTTCCCTTAGATATCACCTAAGCTAATTCCAATAAAATTATGTGCTTTTAATAACATCTAATTTTGATAAATAACTAAATCAATGAAATTAAAAATAAGATTATTATTATTATTATTGTTACTTTTTTGTATATGGCAGAATCGGAGAGTATAGCGAGCTTGTAATTACATGATAGGGATCGATTCTATCCACTACCACAATCACCTCCAAGTGTACCCACATTGCCTCACAAGTGACACACTGAGCTAATCGAAGTTTAAGCCAATCAAATAATCTACACCATGGATAAAATTAAAACTAACTTTTAATATTAAACAAACCATTTTATTTATTTGAAAATCAATTTTAATATCTAATTCGAGAAAATTCCGTATTAAATTTCAAACTCTGTAAAATAAAATTTAATGTGAAAAATGTTAAGTAAAATAAAATTTAGTATGTGAAATGTTATGAAAATCATTTATTATAATCCACAGGGCCTAACAATAGTAAAGAAATTATAAGATGATCAAATAAAAAACAGATAATCTCTTATTTAACATAACCATAAACTATAAAAATAAAAATAACAACCAATCCAATATTGTTGAATTGAGGCTTCTGTGATCCATATCAAGTTTATGAGACGAGTCTTCGACGAAAATCACATCATATTTCATTTGTCGATGTGTTTCGAACCAACAAGTGTGGTTCATCATCTTGACGATGAACCACACTCGTTGGTTCGAAACACATCAACAAATGAAATATGATGTGATTTTCGCCGAAGACTCCTCTCACAATCCAATATTATGAATTAGTTATTATAGTGATGGTATATCAAAAGAAATTATAAAATAATCAAATAAAAAGAAATAATCCCTTTTTTAACATAACCACAAAACAACAATCCAATGTTATGAATTACTTTTTATAGTGATGGTATTTCAAGGAAAATCCACTCAAAATAATGTACTAAAACAAAATTAAATTAATTTAAAATGGTTTGTGATAAGCCAAACCATATGAAAATTCATAACAAATCAAATCAAAATTTATTGTCCTCACTAAGATTTAAAATCTTAAAATCCATGCCTTTTCAATGAAAGGGAATTTTGGCCTCTGAATGACCCGCCCTAAAACTAGTAAACTATTTAGGCTTTTGATGTGCCCAAGTTGGAAAGTGAATTTTGGACTTTGAATGACCCAACCTAAAAATAGTAAACTATTTAGGTTCTTGATGTGCCCAAGTTGGATCAAATAAAGCTCTTTCGAAAATGAGGAATATAAATGGGCATTTCGATTATTGAAAGTAATGAACGAATGCTAATCAATGAAGGTTTTATAGAAAAACCCGCATCTAAGAATATTTTATAATTGGCAGAATGAACCAACCCCAGGTTATCACTAATCATCTTACTTCGTGCTTTATGGATCAGACGAGGTGTGTAGCGGCGGGAGGGATGATGTAAGGAAGAGCCTAAATGACATAATTAATTGCTTTCCTTATATAAAAAAATCGACTTCTTACTTCAGGTTGGCTTCATTGCAACACATGAGGTAAATTTGGGGTTTTGGGTGATTTGGTGGTAAACCTTAGGGATTATAGATCTATATCCTTCCTCAATAATTAGCATTGTTTCTGTGATGGTAGCACTGATCCAGATCTCTGTGGTGGGCTGTATTTTCGATATTGTTTCTTCGACGACAACACTGATCCATATCTCTGTGGTGGGGCTGGATATTCATTGGATTTGCGTGTTTGGTGCCCCCGAAAGCCCAACATTTCAACCACCAGAGTGATTTCAGATTTTATCAGTCTGGATATGGAACTATCCTAAGGGATACCCCCACCCCTTCTTATGAAATGGTGGGTGTTTCTTTTGGCAAATCGACTTGGTAAACTGCATATGTCTTTGCTTCTCTACCTGCCTTTGCCTTTACTACGAGCTTTGCTGCTGGTTCATGCACTTGATCAATTGGTTCAAGGTTTGGTTCAAAGTAAAAAGATTAATCTTATAGGTTCTTGCTTCAAATTATGGATCAACCGTGTTTGAAACTATGGACTCCTACACTGGATATAGAACTAAGCGAGGGGAAGTTGGCCTTTCAATGACTAGCTATGGTTCAACTACTTAAGTTGGTGGATAAACCACCTTAGCAAAAGCACTAGATTTGTATCTCGATATGCACTAGCTAGATCTTTGTCTGGGCGAAGGGAAGCTAGAATAGGAAGGGATGTTAGCGATGGGACTATTATCAATTCTTTTTCTCGTGCGACTGGTGCTTATAATAACAATTGAACTAGCAGCAATTAAATTGAAATATTGGTGCTTACGTTGCTTTCTTCAGGGAGATGAGCAACAACTATTGTACAACATCGATGAGGAGGACCTAGAGGATGATGGTGATATCCATCCAAAGATAAGGGTGAAATATCTTTGGAGGACGATGGAGCAGGGGACGAACCTTCTGTCAGGCATGTTAGTGGACATATGGAAGGTAATGATGGTGGGCATAATAGGGTCTAGTGGAGGTAGAAAGTTGCATTACTGAGGGCACTAAACAAGCTCTAGGAACCTCCTATTGACTCCATCTTCCTTGAAAACTATGACATCACTAACCTCGATGTGCTCACCCTTTGACACCGTCGATATCCACCTGAATATGGCGACACATCAAAACCACAATGGGAAGATGGATTATTAAAAAAATTTGCAAGTTGATATTGTTGCAGACTATTATATAACTAAAAGAAATTATAGAAAATTACCTCTAGAATTTCATCATGATAAGAAAAATTGCATAGGAGATACTAAAGCTTGTAAAATAATTTCCGAAGCATGGGGTCATCTATCTAATAAGTGTAAGAGGGAAAATTATGATCGAGAGAGAAGGAAATGGCCAAACATTGCCACCTGTACAAAACAAGAAAAGTAAAATACAGTCGCTAAGGAAAGAAAATCTGATGACATTTCTAGCAACAGAGAAAAATCCTGTGCATATAGAGGAGAAGAAGATGAGAAGAGGACCTGGAAGGGAAGCAAGTTTTCCTGAATTCCAGATAATAGATGAGAGGCATGTGAATATGGAAAACTAGAAGTGGAGAACACGATTACAAAGGGAAGGAAAGTTAACAACATTCGTGTTTCTCATAGAGAAGCATGTGCACATGTTAAAGAAGAGTAGGAGAACACGTTGATGAAGAGTATATTTGAGCATCCCTCCATGGTCTCCCACAGTGTGAAACAGATCCAGAGAATCGTGGACCTCATCTTTTTTTTCGTGGATGGAAATATTGTGGAGACTTTGAAACCTTATCACATGTGCAATGCAAAGCATCCCACAACTCTCAGGTTCATTGAATTGAGCTCCTGAATTTTACCATTACAAACAAAACACAATTGAATGAAATAAATTGTAAATTTGTTAACAATTCAATAGAATGAAATTTTACGAAATTAGTTCCTCTAAGGTTAATTTTCTCTAAAAAAAAGTTTCTTTCTTCAGAGCACCCCTACTCTAAAGATGATGGAACTCTGATGATTTGGATTATGAAAATCCATTGTATGTAAAAAAAATTAGAAGAAGTGATGTATTTGAATAGAGTTTCAAAGCAAGCAATAATATTGGTATGATCTTATTTTTAAATACAGGCCTCAAAATATTTAAATTGTTGACTAGTAAAAAGGATTTCTCGCTTCATTTTATTTTATTTTTTTCTTTATGGAAGGGTATGTCCAATGTAGGTTGTATGTGGATACTAGGATGAATTCTAATATGGATACGAGGGTGTGGACACCAATTCAAACTGCTTAGTCTTGGGCAGCATCGAGTATGGAAGTGGATGGTATTCTCATGGAGTGGGTATGCCACATTTTGCCCCATTTTCATTTTGTTTATCATTCATTGTTTGTGTTGGTTTATATGTATGTATGTATGTATGTATGTGTGTGTGTGTGTGTGTGTATATATACACACACAGATATATATATATATCTGTGTGTGTATATATACACACACACACACATAATATATATATATATTTATATTTATTAGTATAAATATATATAATATATATTATATATTATTATATATAGATATATATATATATATATATATCTGTGTGTGTATATATACACACACACACACACATACATACATACATACACACATACATACATATATATACATATCTCTCTCTCTCTATATATATATGTTGTGTGTGTGTGTGTACATATATATATGTATACACACACACACACACACACACACACACACACACAAACACACATACATACATATATATATATAAACCAACGCAAACAATGAATGATAAACAAAATGAAAATGGAGAAAAATGTGGCATACCCACTCCATGAGACTACCATCCACTTCCATACTATACATATATATATATATATGTGTGTGTGTGTGTGTGTGTGTTTTGGTCACTTTGTATCATTAACATTCCATGTTTCCCAGGCTGGGTAACATTTTTGGTTGCTTTAGAGAAGAAACCTGTAGAATTAGGATGTTCCCAATGAGTTTTGAACATTTGTCCAATATGCCTTGTCGATTTTGGATTGTCATTGCGACTTATCACTTGAATTGTTATATGGTTTCACATTTGATTGACAACGAAATTCCTTGCTTTTATAAATTATTTGTATGTTAATTTTTAAAATTAATTAAGATTTGCCTTTAGTAGCCACACTTCAAACAATGGATTTCACACTACCAGGTTTAAGGTTTGGGTTATTTATTTGGTTAAAATTTCCCAAGATTTATATCATTTTTTAGGTGTTAGGTTTGTGTTATTTATTTGGTCAAAATTTCCCAAGATTTATATCATATCTCAACCTTTTGAAATTTGTGCCATTTGAGTGTAATAGATCATGGTAAGGATGAGCCCTATTAAGCTCACCAACTCTATTGCTATGCTTCATGAATCATAATCCAAATGGACTCTGAATTTTATTATTTTCCTTGACTAATAGTATTAAGTGAAATCCTCTTAGTCAATCTTAGCTCCAAGTCATACTCGAAATATTGACATCTGAATAAATTTGGCTTGATAGCAAGTTTGACACCCAATTCCTTGCAATTTAGACAAGAGTGCGTATTTAAAAAAAATATTTGATCAAATCCTTAAACCGTTAGCCCTTGGACTCCCTTATTAACGAGAAGATCATTCTATGATCTTGATAATTGGTCTATCAAAACACTGATGGGGCAAAATATGAGTTAAGGAGTAGAGAAAGTAATTTTCCTTGACATTGCCTAGAATATTTTGAACTTTTGGGGGCACCTCATGTGACACTACCATCACCACACCAGTATTTTTTTGGTAAACTTCATTCTTAAAATTTTTCCTAGATGATGATAAGTACATATAGTCCTTATCATCATCAAGTATGGATTTTATTTCTTCACCTGTGCTCCAACTTTCCCCTCCCAATTTTAAATAAGCATCAGTTTCCCGTTAATGCTTCCCTCCAATTGCAAATTTATATCCATATTTGACATCCTCATCTTGACCTTGGTTCTCATGCTTATCCACTTCTTCTAAGCAAGGAAATCGGGAAACAATTACCCCCCTACCACCTCGAATAGATAAAATATTTTTCCAACACCATGTTTCAAGCTCCACAAGAGGAGTACTAAAAAATTCTCAAGTTTCTTCTCCCTCTCCTATCACCAGAGAAACATCTTTATTTGGACCAAATCCGTCTGTTATGTCTGTAAGATTGGCTTTGGAACTATCAAGGTCCTTCAATGGTGGGGCATATCCACATTGAAAGAAAAGTAGGGACTACCTGAATTTCTAGACTGAAGATAAGTAGCACTTAGTCCATTCACATAAGCATCTAAAAAGAGAAACTAGTCTGACCAAACCTAGAGGGATTGCATCAGCCTCTCTTGTAAGGAAACTAGAATATAAATGTGAAAAAATTCACAGAATGATCCACACAATCATTACACTTATTATGATATTTCTTTTCTACAAGTAAAAATTACCATCTGCCTTGCTAATTGATGACCGATAATGTAATATTCCATACACTTTTCCCACTAACACAATAAATCAAATCTAAAATTGTCAAATAAATTGTAGATATAAGATAGACTAGCATTAAGTTTCCTATCAAAACTCTCAAGCAACTTAAAAATGTCCAAGAATTACAAACACTGCGATGGTACCAAGCCCACTATAAATAATCAAAATATAAAAACTTCAAAGTTCTAACATGGTACTACTCAAAAATGAGAATCTCAAAACCTAAGTTTTGTAAAGAACCATCTATTCTTCCTTGCCTCCAACCTCTCCTCAAAGGAATATTTTACTCCCTTTAGTGCCGCCACCTTCTTATAGCAGGTCTCTAGTTTATCAAAGGTAACCACATTCTTCAAATCTACATCAAAACTATACCTAGTGGGCATGATGTGGTTGTAGTTAACAACCTTGATGAAAGCCTTCAACCTTTATTTCTTCGTTGTTTTCTTCACAGAGTCCTTTCTGATGGCCTTCTTAGGGTATTTCATGATACCCGCTACAAGGGAGCGGTCATATGCATGTCTAGTAGTTCCATTATTGAAGGTTTTAATGATAATGACCTTCTAACTTGTGAAGCATCCTTGCAAGAGAAATAAAACTTTGTTTTTCTTTAGAAACTTCACCATTCTCATTGATCTCCCTCTGTCCCCTCCTACTCTTCCTCTTCTCTTCCTCCTCCGCTCTTCTTCTTTACACTTATTATGACATATATATCAGAAACATACAAACCTTCAAAACTTCTACATTAATCCAACCAGTGATGTTTCAGTATAATTCATTAAAGATTTCCATAATATCAGGCAATGTTGCTTCAAACTTTGTCCTATATGCAGAATCATTTTTCATAGGAGCAATACTAATGCAGAAGTTTGAACATATTTTTGCCCCATTTTTTCTGATTCATAGTATGATGTAATTGTACCAGAGAGTGGATTAGGAACGTGTCTTAACAAAGGGCCAAAGAGATAAATTTGAGGACATGATTCGTGCTTTAAATATTTCCATAATATCAGGAAATGCTACTTCAAACTTTTTCCTATATGCAGAAGCATTTTTCACATGAGCACTACTATTGTGAAGAATATAAAAAACTAACATGATCCTTGCAACTTTATTTGGAATAGTCGTCTCTTTTATATTCAAAGACTCTGTAAGTACCTCAACTACCTACAATGCATGCAAGGTACCAATTAAGTTGTAAATAAATCATGTTGTCAAAGTGCTTAACCAAGACACAAGATAAAGCACATAATCATCACGACAATAATACCTCGCCAGTTGCGTCAGCAATGTATAGAGAAAATGCCATTACTTATTTTATATGATTTCTCCCCAAGGTTAAATCATGAAGCATGTCCGAAAATTCACTCTATGGTATAATTACATTAGACTAAAAATTAGAAACAATGGGCCAGAAAGCTATTCAACTTCAAACTCAAAGAAAATTGATCCTAAAGAATATTTGGTGAAGTTTTACATTACTAAAAGTCAATGGGTGTTAATGTCTCAAAAATATTGAAATGGCCTTTAATAAAGTATCAAAAAAACAATCCCAACAGATGATATTATGCTTACCTGGTCCTTCTAGTAGTGTAAGTTGTAGTTGAGACTTTCTCATGCTTTGGACTCTTTGTACTTTGTTGTGGTAAATGTGGTGGTATCCACCAAGATTAAAAAAATTATACATTCAATAATTGAAGATTTGATGATTCAAAATCAATATATTTATATAAAAATATTATTTCTTTCATATAAAGTTGTGATGCATCATTCAAGTAAAACTAAAGATGGAGTCAATGTTCTGTAGCCATTCTAGGTGACTCTTAACAAAATTATTGCAAGATGGTCTGACAATTGCAATGGAAGTTTTTTGGAAGGTATTAGAAATCAATTTTTAAGTCTACACATCACATTAAGGCTTTTTAACACATTAAAGAAGGCCCAAGTGTAAAAGAAAAAGATAGCCTTTAATAATAAATTCAAAATAATATATATGGTCATTAATATTGAAGTACGATTCTCTATATAATTTTCATATGAAGGGTGACGTATGAGGGTGTGTTTACTAATGACTATTATAATCATGGATTGATTCTAAAATATTTAGGATCACCTATCAAACTTTTACACACATTCTCATCTTTCATACTCTCACCACTATATTTGCGTTTAATCTCATTTTTGTATAGTATATCAATATCTGCACTAGTTAAATCTAAAAAAGTTTCATTTAAAAAGATATTAAAATGCCTATAGGCTTTATAGCCTTCAAATCATTTAAATTGGAAAACATAAAAATGGAAGAAAGATGCTAGTAATCAAATACACTCAACTAACAACGACACCTGCAATCATCAGAAAATTACAGTTAAGGTCTCTCAATAGATTCCATGAAACATGTAACTTAGTCACGTGATAATGAAAATGTATTTTAGATAATTCACTTCCATGACCCCTGAGTTCATAAGGGAAAATACATATAATATGGTAATAGTTATGCTCCACTACATAAACTCTAATGGTTTGAATACTCCTTTAGAAGGCTAGCCAGCTGAAGAACAAAGCCCTTTGAAACATGGGGAGCTAATAACCATCATAAGTGTGCATATTTTGGTCGTCTTGACAACTCGTCAGTAGCATCTCAAAAATGAGATAATATAACAAACAACACTTTCATATGTAAGGTTCTAAGGCATGCACATTAGAACCAATTTCTATTACATGAGAAATGAAACATTGATAGATTTCACCTTCTATACATTGAAACCTCCTTAGTATTCTTATGGGACAACTCTGTATCAAAATGAATTTCAATAATAGAATTCTGCATTAATCATGCAGGCTGTAAAATATAACTTGAATCCAAAACCTCTAGGGTAAAGAAACATTTATTTAAACCTAAAATTGAAATAATTCTACCTACTTGTATAGAAATCACAACTCAAATAAAAATGGAGAGAGTACATATTAGCACTAGAAGACACTAAAATAAATGATTAGCTTATTTTGCTGCTTTTTTCCATATCTCTATCACTCTCCTTTTCCCTCTCTCCTTCTCTATCACGATCCCTATCCCTCTCTCTTCCCTTGACCCTCTCCTTGTCTTTGTCCCTATCCCTATCATGATTGCCATGTTCCCTACTTCCACTCCTCCCTCTCACCCTTCCAACATCAAAATCATGAAGTCTATCTCTATTACCATCTCTTTCACGACGAATAGAACTAATATCAAGATCTTGTACCCCATCCCCATCAAAGCCCTTCTCCATGTCCTCTCTTTTCCTATATTTACTTAATCTGTGTGATAGAATATTTCTATAGTTCCCATCACAAAGTAAAATAAGTAAGCCATAAAGGTATTAATCATGTAGATACCAATTGTTATAAATATGACTTAAAATGAGTTGTAATTTCTAAGAATGAGAGACTTCATATGGAACCCACTTCAATTAAATGAAATTCAATAGATATACAACTTCATGTATTACTTGCCATGTGAGAGCAATGCCTGTAGTATCCAGAATTTAATCCAGTGCCTTTATTAGTCACTATATGTATTAACCCGTATTCAACTTCTAATATATTTATGTGGGAAGAGACTTTTCTTTCAATTTCTTCAGCATTCTTAGTGCCACGTTCTTCAAGAGACTCACGATACTCCATGAGTATTACATCTAATTAACGTATATTTTTCCTGATATTACATGTTTACAGTATCAAACCAGATGGTATATATATAAAGGAACAAAATAAATTAGCATCCTAGAGGCAAGGAGAATCACTTACGACCTTCATCCATTCCACTGCCATTAAGAGTAGAACCAATGTTGTCCATTGTAATTTCTTTTTTGTCTTATTTCCCAGAACCCCCAAATATGTCATCACTAACAAAAGATGAGTAATTCAAACCAAGTACCTTAAGCTTTTCCTTTTCCTCTGTATAAGTTCCACCATCCTCATGAGTCCACTTTGAAGTCTGTAAAACATGATGTGTTTTCATAAAATTGCATGTTAAAGGTTTTAGATCTAGCTATGGGATTGATGACTTTGAGGTCCCCACCACACCAACATTTTTTGGTAAAGTTCCACTACATGAGGCATCCATTGATTCATGTTCCTCATACTGTGACCATAAATATGATTCTTCCTAAACATTTTGCCTAGATCTGGACATATAGTCCTTATCATCATCAAGTATGTAATCTTTTCTTCACCTGTGCTCCACCTTCCCTCCCCCAATTTTAAATAAGCATTATTTTTTATTACATGCTTCCCTCTAATTGCAAAGTTACTACCCATACCTGATATCCTCATCTTGATCTTGGTTCTTATTCTTCTCTTCTTCTTATAAGCTTAACAATTGGGAAACCATTACTTCCTACCACCATGAATAGGTAAACCATTTTTCCTACACCATCTTTCAAGCTCCACAAGAGGAATACTAAAAAATTATCAAGCTGCTACTCCCTCTACAATTACAAGAGAAACATCTTGATTTGGACTAGATCTGTTTGTTACATCTATAAGATTTGCTTCAGAACTATAAAAGTACTCCAATGGTGGGGCATCTCCACATATTGAATGAAAAGGAGGGACACCTGAATTTCTAGAACAATGAAAAAAATCTCTCAGTACTTATTATAAGAATCTAAAAAGAGAAACCAGTCTGACCAAACCTGGAGAGATTTAATCACTCTCTTTGTCAAATCTTTTGCAATAATCCAACCAATGATGTTTCGGTATAATTCATTAAAGATTTCCATAATATCAGGCAATGTTGCTTCAAAATTTGTCCTATATGTAGAAGCATTTTTCACAGGAGGAATACTTTTGTGAATAAAATAAGAAACTAACATGAGCCTTGCAACTATAGTTGGAATATGCATCTCCTTTAGAGTCAAAGACTCTGTAAGCACCTCAAATACCTCACCAGCTGCATCGACATCGTCTAGAGAAAACCCCATTGCTTGTTTTATCTTATTTCTCTTCAAGTTTAAAGCACGAAGAATTTCCTCAAATTCATCTCTTTGGACCTATGTTAAAGTGTGTTCCTGATCCACTCTTCCAGTCCTTCTAGCAGCTTAAGTTGCAGTTAGGGATTTCTCATGTTCATGAACCTGTTCAAATTTAATCACACGAGTGCGGGAACTTGGATGTATTCTGAATTGATAAACAATATTGTTGTGGATAAATGTCTATAAGCATTATTGCTTGCAGTGAAAGCTACATATTTTTTTCGAAAGCATGAAACAAATCATGTTACAAAGATTCAAGGGAGGGATTGCTTTAAAATTCAAGTTTTAACCTACCTTTAGGATGGGTCAGTTCCCATGGAATCATAAAGAACCTAAATATTGATTGTATGCAGGCCAATAAAAATAAATGTATACTAAACTGGAGAAATCAAAGCTACAGGTACAATGTTGAGATTTGGATTTGAAAAGCCTTTGCACTATATAAGTTTTCAAGTAATTTCTGGAAAGGGCAAACCGTAGTCTTTTAAATGTAGACCCAAGATATTCTTTATTGTTTTCATAAAATGAGAAAATGTGGAGAATTTGAATCTCAATGCAAGTTAAAGGAACTTAATATTCATACATGCTTTGTTTTCATCATTACTATCCTCAACATGTTATATTATTTAGAGTGAGATTTTGTGAATTGGCAGGTGTGTTTTACCACATTTATGTTTTTATATCCCACACAATTGGAATCTTGCTACATTTGGCCTCCTCTAATTCCTCAATATACATGTTATAAAGAGGGTAAAAAACATAAATGATATGTTCTTTTTCCATAAGTTATTCTCATTTTTTGGATGGATTATGTGGAAATTTTATGCATGCTAATTATGTGGCAGGAAAAAATCTTCCATTTTTCTTTTTTATCATCTCTTGTTTATGAGTTAGCATGCTGCTATTGTACTAGTTCATTAGGCATATGTCATGTAAAGATAGATTTGAGTGGGTTTACATTTGATTTCCACTATATTCAAAAACTAAATATAGATGTTTTATGTGTAGGTTGGATGACGAGACGACACACTTTGATTTCGACTAGTGCTCTCTTTTTCATATACTACCACAAGTGCACAAATAAAAACTCACTCTTTTTTACCTAGATAAGAAAATGATGACAAATTTATATTTTATAGTGACAAGGATAAGTATGTATTGGAGCTATACCTTGAGCCCTTCAATCCATCCTTTTCTTAGCCAACACAACCATCTTCTATCGGTAACAAAGTTCAATTTTTGCATTGACATTTTCCTTCATTACTATTTCATGATAAAGAAAGCATGCATCCGTTGTTGGATTTCCTTCGAGCACACAAATACCACAACCATGCCATTTTTATTTCCTTGGTCAATATATTGCATCATTGCATTTGATAGTTAATTTATTATTATTCTATGCACAATAAATCTCTATCAGATAGCAGAGAAGGATGACTTGGCTATTTTAGAGATATATAATATGAATTATTCACATGTCTATTTCGATTATCATCTTTCTATTTCACTTATTTAGATAAAACTGTATAATCAAATACCAACTCAACTCAAATCAAACTAAAATAGAGAATCCTAACTATGAAGATGTTTCTCTCTCCACACCTTGCAATGATATTATTGTTTTGAACTATAGTTGAATTTCACTAATAATAAACTAGATTTGTATATTTCTTTTAGCACTGAATTGACATCATGGTAAACATATGAATAACCCATTTAATATGACCTAAAGACGATTCAAATAATGTCACCTTTAGTCTAATCATGTGGCAGAGTAATTTCTAAGGTGTGAAGTTTTATTAGAGGCATTGTTTGTTTGTTTGTTTTGGTTAGAAGAGGGTAGGTTACATGAAATGTGATTGGAAAAAGGATGAGGATACAATGTAGAGATCACATCTTGGATATGATTCATTTGTTGTTGGAGATTGTTCAGGCAATTGAGCCATTGACTTTGGAAATGTTTCTAGTAGGTATTCCTATGGTTTTTATTGTTGTGATTCTTTCACCCCATGGTTATTTTGGGCAAGCAAATTTTTTAGAATTGCAATGTCCATTCCATGATATCCTCTCTTCATTGTTTTATTATATTTTGAACATTTATTTTTTATTTTGATTTGTATTTTAAATATGAAATTGAAATACTTGGTATCATGTCCATTTAAACAACAACAAAAGCTTGAAGATGAAATTAGTATTACACAAGATTGATTAAAATCTTTTTAACTGTTTTGTGTTGAAATATTTTCATGACTATTAGAAAAGTTTACTTTCATATTGTTATTTGAGCACATGTTGTTTATATACTTGAACAAAATCATGCATTAGAGAACAAAATGTTGTTACGAATCAAATGATAAGGATTAGGCACCACACCTTAGATTATTTGTTTTCACAAGTTATTTACACCTTGAGATTTTTAGCATGTAACTTAGTTGGCATGATTGTGCCTAAGCTTTTACTGGAGGTTGAATACTAATTTGCTAAGGTGTTCTTTTGTATGGTGACATTTATTTGTTTCTATAGGTCATTTTGCCACATAGTGGCCACTATCGCTCAACTGAAGAAAAATGTTCTAGTTTCTTGCTTTTACGGGGAAGAATGGATTTAACATTGTTTATGTTGAGGTATATGTCATATAAATCCTTTATAGTCTACTTTAGTTTATATTCTAGTGTTCATCATCTTTCATGTCTTACACTTTGCACTGTATCTTCTTTTGTTTTCAAAAAAGGAACACAATATTTATGGTAAGGAGCAGGATTTGAAGAAAGAGGAGAACATTGACACTTGAGCGACAAATGAAAAAAGATAGAGAAGAGAACTGGTCTAATGATACCCTTATAGCCATTGTGCCACATAATACACACACATAGAGACTTATGTTCAAGTATTCAAACTTGGTGAATTCACCTGCAATTACTTCACAACACAATGATAATGTTTTGTAGTGATGAAACAACATTTCATGTGTAAATTTTACCCCAACTAATATTAAGTTGGAAACTCATATTGTAATACTTGGCATTTCATATAATATAATTTATGTGGTTGAAATTATTTATAGTTGCACTTGATATTGTTTAGTATTTTAATTAACATATGCAACTTTTCATTTTCATATTAGATGAATTAGTGCACATTGTATGCCATTTCTTTTAATTTAATCGCAAAATCATACTAATTAATTTATGTTGATTAATAATGAACATATAAAATAAATCTAAAACTATTAAATTAGTAGTTTATATTGATTAATGATGAACAAAAATAAAATGAATATATGATTAAATTAGTCTTTTATAATGTTTATTAATGAAAATAAATGAAATGAATATAAACTGCTAAATTAGTCATTTATATAATGAATAAGAAAATACCAAAAAAAATATAAATAACTACTGCATATGATTAATTTGTGACTACAAAAGACATTTATATTTTTCATATATACGACTATTAGTAGTTAATTTACAGTATCTTATAACACGAAAAAAAATTTAGTTATATTTCTTTGGTCATCAATTGGTTTCAAACGTGACTAAAGTTTTCATATATATGACTATTAGTAGCTAATTTACAATATCTTATAACACAACTAACATTTTGGTCATATTTCTTTGGTAATTAATTCTTTTTCTTAGATGATCATATAATAATATATTTTGTTGTATATTTGGTCGTTAATTGTGGCTATTAATGACTAAACTAATGATCAAATTTATGACTAAATATACTACTAGATAATAAAATTGAGACAACCAATTAATGACTAAGCTAAAAATGACTAAAAATTGGTTGTGTTATAAGATACTGTAAATTAGCTACCACTAGTCACCGACTGAAAAATGGTCGTTTATATGCAAATTTTAGCCATTGTTTTAGTAACTAATTAGCCATTTTGTACTAGTGTATATATGCAAATTTTAGCCCTCGTTTGAAACCAATTGATGACCAAAAAAATATGACTAAATTTTTGTCGTGTTATAAGATACTGTAAATTAGCTACCAATAGTCGTATATATGAAAAATTTAGATGTCTTTTGTAGTCACAAATTAATCATTTGCAGTAATTTTTTTTTTTTGTATTTTCATATTCATTATATAAATGGCTAATTTAGTAGTATATATTCATTTCATTTATTTTCATTAATAGTCATTATAAACAACTAATTTTAATCATATATTCATTTTATTTGTGTTCATCATTAATCAATATAAACTACTAATATAGTAGTTTTAGATTGATTTTATATGTTCACTATTAATCAACATAAATTAATTAGCATGAATTTGCGATTAAATTAAAAAAATGTCATACAATGTGCACTAATTCATCTAATATGAAAATGAAAAGTTACATATGTTAATTAAAATACTAAACAATATCAAGTGCAACTATAAATAATTTCAACCACATAAATTATATTATATGAAATGACAAGTATTACAATATGAGTTTCCAACTTAATATTAGTTGGGCTAATATTTACACATGAAATGTTGTTTCATCACTACAAAACATTATCATTGTGTTGCGAAGACATTGCAGGTGAATTCACCAACTCTGAAGACTTGAACATAAGTATCTATGTGTGTGTTTTATGCAGCATAATGGCTATAAGGGTATCACTAGACTAGTTCTCTTCTCTATCTTTTTTCATTTGTTGCTCAAATGTTAGTGTTCTCCTCTTTATTCAAATCTTGCTCCTTACCATAAATATTGAGTTCCTTTTCTAAAAACAAAAAAAGATATAATGAAAAGTGTAAGACATGAAAGACAACGAACACTATAATATAAACTAAAGTAGACTATAAAGGATTTATATGGCATATACCTCACAATAAAAACTTTTAAATCCATTCTTCCCCATAAAAGCAAGAAACTCGAACATTTTTTCTTCAGTTGAGCGATAGTGGCCACTATGTGGCAAGATGACATGTAGAAACAAATAAACGTCACCATAGAAAAGAACACCTTGGCAACTTAGTATTCAACCTTTAGTGAAAGCTTAGGCATAATCATGCCAACTAACGTACATGCTAAAAAGCTCAAGGTGTAAATAACTTGTGAAAACAAGCAACCTAAGGTGTGGTGCCTAATCCTTATTATTTTATTTGCAACAACATTTTGTTCTCTAACGCATGAATTTGGTCAAGTATATAAAAAACATGTGCTCAAATAACAACATGAAAGTAAACATTTCTAATAGTCATGAAAATATTTCAACACAAAATAGTTAAAAGAATTTCAATCAATATCGTGTAATACTAATTTCATCTTCAAGCTTTGGTTGTTGTTTAAATGGACATGATACCAAGTATTTCAATTTCATATTTAAAATACAAATCAAAATCAAAATAAATGTTCAAAATACAATCAAACAACAAAGAGAAGATATCATGGAATGGGCATTGCAATTATAAAAAATTTGCTTGCCCAAAATAACCATGAGGTGAAAGAATCACAACATAAAAAACCATAGGAATATTTACTAGAAACATTTCCAAAGTCGAGGGCTCAATTGCCTAAACAATCTCCAACAACAAATGAATCATATCCAAGACATGATCTCTACATTGTCTTCTCATCCATTTTCCAATCACATTTCATGTAACCTACCCTTTTCTAACCAAAACAAACAAACAAACAATGCCTCTAATAAAACTTCACACATTAAAAATTACTTTACCACATACTTAGACTAAAGGTGATATTATTTGAATCGTCTTTAGGTCATATTTAATGGGTTATTCATATGTTTACCATGATGTCAATTCAGTGCTAAAATAAATATACAAATCTAGTTCATTATTAGTGAAATTCAACTATAATTCAAAAGAATAATGTCATTGCAAGGTGTGGAGAGAGAAACATCTTCATAATTAGGATTCTCTATTTTAGTTTGATTTGAGTTGAGTTGTTATTTGATTATATATTTTTATCTAAATAAGTGATATAGAAAGATGAGAATCAAAATAGCCATGTGAATTTTTAATTAATTCATATTATATATCTCTAAAACATCGAAGTCATCCTTCTCTGCTATTTAATAGAGATTTACTATGCATAGAGTAATAATGAATTAACTATCAAACACAATGATGCAATATATTAACCAAGGAAAGAAAAATGGCATGGTTGTGGTAATTGTGTGCTCGAAGGAAATCCAACAATGGATGCATGCTCTCTTTATCATGAAATAGTAATGAAGGAAAATGTCAATTCAAAAATTGAACTTTGTTACCAATAGAAGATGGTCATGTTGGATAAGGAAAGGTTGAATTGAAGGGCTCAAGGTCTAGCTCAAATACATACTTATCCTTGTCACTATAAAATACAAAGTTGTCATCATTTTCTTATCCAGGTAAAAAAAAGTGAGTTTTTATTTGTGCACTTGTGATAGTATATGAAAAAGAGAGCACTAGTCAAAATCAAAGTGTGTCGTCCCATCATCCAACCTACACATAAAACATCTATATTTAGTTGTTGACTATAGTGGAAATCAAATGTAAAACCCACTCAAATCTATCTTTACATGACATATGTGTTGACAATAATACTGAGAGGGGGGGTGAATCAGTATTATCTAATTCTTTTTACCAAATCTTTCTTATTTATACTTTGAATTATTTTTGCATACCAATACCATAAATAATGAGCATGAACAAGAAAATCAGACAGTCACATCAAAGAACACCAGATATAAGGTGGAAACCCAATGTGGGTGAAAACCACCTGCTGCAATATGTCTCTATCTTCTTTCAAATTAGAAACTCCTTTTACAATGGTCTTGTACTGGTGCAGTCCTTTACCAGTACGCAGGCTGCAACCTGCAGAGAGCTACAACTCTCTCTCGTTTTCCAGTCTCTCCTGGAAGGGAGCTACAACCCCCTACTTCTTTTCTTACAAGGACCACTTTTTCATAAATTTTCAAACTGGGTCCATATACATCAAATGATCATCAAGTACATGTAGATTATACAGTCAGCTGTAATAACCAGATCAACAATAACAGAACAGAACCCAGAACACCTTATCAACAGAAAAATTCAACCAACAGAAGATCTTAACACAGATACGCGGTTTTTCTTTTACTGGCCTGCGCTGCTACGCAGTTCATCTTCTGTCTCTCTGCGTATACCCGCAGATCTCCTTCTTCTGGACTGCGTGGCCACGCACTGCTCCTTTCACTGAACTGCGTACAGTACGCACCCAATGGCACTATCGCGCCGCGTACTTTCACAGCAGGTACGCACCCAAAAGAATAATCGCGTCGCGTGCTGCTACAGTAAGCACGCACCTGAACCGCTGTTGCCCTGCGTACCCACGCACTGAGCCTTCGCCGCTTCTACGTACCCACGCACAGAACCTTCGGCGCCTCTGCATACCCACGCACAGAACCTTCGGCGCCTCTGCGTACCCACGCACTGAACCTTCGGCGCTTCTGTGTACCTTGGACTAGGGCTGAAATTACCTCAGATGCTCAGATCTGAACTTGTGCTCAAGAGATCACCCTTCGCCGATTCGCTTCTAACTTCTCCTTTATAAATCAATCCTTTAAGAACCGAGAACCCAATAGATC
>APFE031037091.1:110727-148349 GCA_000404065.3 Pinus taeda | reverse complement strand
AAAATAATCAATACCACGGACCAAAACCATGATAACCCAATACTGTTGGCTAAATACCATGAGAAACCCAACGGGCGGGCGCTTAACTGCCTTGCAATGTGTGCACTGGGGTACGCACCCCATGAATGGGTGACCCGCGTATTTGGACGCGGTCCCTGCACGGTATAACTGCGGGTACGCATCTCCTGAATTGTTCTCCTGCGTACTTCTTTATTTTTCATCAAAGATTGAGCCATGCCATGGGTGTTGCCATCAAGTAAAATATCTGAAACATATAATCATACCAGAACCATAATGCCAACAATATGCGTAATGAACTAGTACAATAGGAGCATGCTAACTCAAAAACAAGAGATGATAAAAAAGAATAATGGAAGATTGTTTCCTGCCACATAATTGGCATGCATAAAATTTCCACAGAATCCATCCAAAAAATGAGAATAACTTATGGCAAAAGAACATATCATTTTTGTTTTGTACCCTCTTTAAAACATGTAGATTGGGGATGTAGAGGAGGCAAAATGTAGCAATATTCTAATTGTGTGGGATATAAAAACAGAAATGTGAGAAAACACGCCTGCCAATTCCCAAAATCTCACTCTAAATAATAGAACATGTTGAGGATAGTAATGATGAAAAAAAAGCATGTATGAATATTAAGTTCCTTTAACTTGCACTGAGATTCAATTTCTCCATGTTTTCTTTTATGACATCAATCAAGAATATCTTCGGTCTACAATTAAAAGACTACGATTTTTCCTTTCTAGAAATTACTTAAAAACTTATATAGTTCAAAGGCTTTTCAAATCCAAATCTCAACATTGTACCTGTAGCTTTGATTGCTCTAGTTTAGTATACATTTATTTTTGTTGGCCTGCATACAATCAATATTTAGGTTCTTTATGATTCCATCGGAACTGAACCACCCTAAAGGTAGGCTAAAACTTGAATTTTGAAAGCAATCCCTCCCTCGAATCTTTGTAACATGATTTGTTTCATGCTTGCGAAAAAAATATGTAGCTTTCACTACAAGCAATAACTCTTATAGACATATTTCCATAACAATCTTGTTTATTAATTCAAAATACACCCAAGTTCCCCCACTCGTGTGATTAAATTTGAACACATTCATGAGCATGAGAAATCCTCAACTACAACTTAAGCTACTAGAAAGACTAAAAGAGTGGATCAAGAACGCGCTTTAACATAGGGCCAAAGAGATGAGTTTGAGGAAATTATTCGTGCTTTAAACTTGAAGAGAAATCAGATAAAAGAAGCATTGGGGTTTTCTCTAGACAATGTCAACGTAGTTGGTGAGGTATTTGAGGTGCTTATAGAGTCTTTGACTCTAAACGAGATGCATATTCCAACTAAATTTGCAAGGCTCGTGTTAGTTTCTTATATTATTCACAATAGTATTGCTCCTGTGAAAAAATATTCTACATATAGGACAAAGTTTGAAGCAACATTGTCTGATATTATGGAAATATTTAATGAATTATACCAAAACATCACTAGTCAGATTATTGCAAAAGATTTGACAAAGAGAGTGATTAAAGCTCTCCAAGTTTGGTTTGACTGTTTTCTCTTTTTAGATGCTTATGATAATGGATTTAGAGCTTTCTTTCTTCATTCTACAAATTCAAGTGTCCCACTGCCCCACCATTGAAGTACCTTGATAGTTCTGAAGAAAATATTACGGATGTAACCAATGGATCTAGTCCAAATCAAGATGTTTCTCTTATGATTGGAGAGGGAGTAGCAGCTTGATTATTTTTTAGCATTCCTCTTGTGGAGCTTGAAAGATGGTGTAGGAAAAATGGTTTACCTATTCGTGGTGGTAGGGAGTTAATGGTTTCCCAATTGTTAAGCTTAGAAGAAGAAGAGAAGAATAAGAACCGAGATCAAGATGAGGATATCAGGTATGGGTATAACTTTGCAATTAGAGGGAAGCATGCAAGAGAAACTAATGCTTATTTAAAATTGGGGGAGGGAAGGTGGAGCACAGGTGAATAAAAAAAAATCCATACTTGATGATGATAAGGGCTATATGTCTAGATCTAGGCAAAATGTTCAGGAAGAATCATATTTATGGTCACAGTGTGAGGAACATGAATCAATGGATGCCTCAACAGTAGAACTTTACCAAAAAATGTTGGTGTGTTGGGGACCTCAAAGTCATCAAGCCCACAGCTAGATCTAAAACCTTTAACATGCAATTCTATGAAAACACATCATGTATTACAGGGTTCAAAGTGGACTCATGAGGATGGTGGAACTTATACAGAGGACAAGGTAGAGCTTAAGGTACTTGGTTTGAATTACTCATCTTTTGTTAGTGATGACATATTTGGGGGTTCTGGGAAACAAGACAAAAAATAAGTTACAATGGACAGCATTGGTTCTACTCTTAATGGCAGTGGAATGGATGAAGGTCGCAAGTGATTCTCCTTGCCTCTAGGATGCTAATTTATTTTGTTCCTTTATATATATACGATCTAGTTTGATACTGTAAACATGTAATATCAGAAAAAACCTACGTTAATTAGATGTAACACTCATGGAGTATCATGAGTCTCTTGAAGAACGTGGCACTAAGAATGCTGAAGAAATTGAAAGAAAAGTATCTTCCCACAAAAAGATATTAGAAGCTAAATATGGGTTAATATATCCAACGACTAATAATGACACTAGATTAAATTCTGGATACTATAGGCATTGCTCTCGCATGGCAGGTAATGCATGAAATTATATCTACTGGATTTCATTTAATTGAAGTGGGTTCCATATGAAATCTCTCATTCTTGGAAATTGCAACTCATTTTAAGTCATATTTATAACAACTGGTATCTACATGATTAATACCTTTGTGTCTTACTTATTTTACTTTGTGATGGGAACTATAGAAAGATTATATCACATAGATTAAGTAAATACAGGAAAAGAGAGGACACGGAGAAGGGTTTTGTTGGGGATGGGGAACGAGATCTTGATATTAGTTCTACTCATCGTGAAAGAGATGGTAATAGAGATAGACTTCATGATTATAATGCTAGAAGGGGAAGAGGGAGGAGTGGAAGTAGAGAACATGATAATCATGATAGGGATAGGGAAAAAGACAAGGAGAGGGACAAGGGAAGAGAGAGGGATAGGGATCGTGATAGAGAAAGAGAGAGGGAAAAGGAAAGGGATAGAGATATGGAAAAAAGGAGCAAAATAAGCTAGTCATTTATTTTAGTGTCTTCTAGTGCTAATATGTACCCTCTGCATTTTTATTTGAGTTTTGGTTTCTATACAAGTAGGTAGAATTATTTCAATTTTAGGTTTAAATAAATGTTTCTTTACCCTAGAGGTTTTGGATTCAAGTTATATTTTACAGCCTGCATGATTAATGCAAAATTCCATTATTGAAATTCAGTTTGATATTGAGTTGTCCCATAAGAATACTAAGGAGGTTTCAAAGTATAGAAGGTGAAATCTATCAATGTTTCATTTCTCATGTAATAGAAATTGATTCTAATGTGCATGCCGTAGAACCTTACATATGAAAGCGTTGTTTGTTATATTATCTCGTTTTTGAGATGCTATTGGTGAGTTGTCAAGATGCCCAATATATGCACACTTATGATGGTGATTAGCTCCCCATGTTTCAAATGGCTTTGTTCTTCAGCTAACTAGCTTTCTAAAGGAGTATTCAAACCATTAGAGTTTATGAAGCGGAGCATAATTAGAAACATTGGCGAATCTCACTAATCCCTAATATGCAAACTATAAATTTTTCAATGATATATTTGTAAAATTATTCAACTTTATAATGATTTATCATATAGCCACTATATAATGTTGGCGATTTTTAAAGTAAAATAATTTTATATTCTAAAATTTGGGCGAATCATCTTTTATAAAAATTGGAAATTGGCGAATCGTTTTTCGGAAAAATCATGGAAAATTAGCCCATTGGGCGAACATTAGCCCCTAAAATTTTCCATGCATATTATATGTATTTTCCTTACTGAACTCAGGGGTCATGGAAGTGAATTATCTAAAATACATTTTCATTATCACATGACTAAGTGACATGTTTCATGGAATCTACTAAGGGACCTTAATTGTAATTTTTTGATGATTGCAGGTGTCATTGTTAGTGAGTGTATTTGATTACTAGCATCTTTCTTCCATTTTTATGTTTTCCAATTTAAATGCTTTGAAGGCTATAAAGCCTATAGGCATTTTAATCTCTTTTTAAATAAAACGGTTTTAGATTTAACTAGTGCAAATATTGATATACTATGCAAAAATGAGATTAAATGCAAATATAGTGGTGAGAATTTGAAATATGAGAATGTGTGTAATAGATTCATAGGCGGGCTAAATATTTTAGAATCAAGCCATGATTATAATAGTCATTAGTAAACACACCTTCATACGTCACCCTTCATATGAAAATTATATAGAGAATCATGAAAATTATATAGAGAATCATACTTCAGTATTAATGACCATATATATTATTTTGAATTTATTATTAAAGGCTATCTTTTTCTTTTACACTTGGGCCTTCTTTAATGTGTTAAAAAGCCTTGATGGGATGTGTAGACTTAAAAAATGATTTATAATACCTTCCAAAAAACTTTCATTGCAATTGTCAGCCCATCCTGCAATAATTTTGTTTAGAGTCACCTGGAACGGCTACAGAACATTGACTCCATCTTTAGTTTTACTTGAATGATGCATCACAGCTTTAGATGAAATAAATATCATTTTATAGAATTATATTGATTTTCAATCATCCAATCTTCAATTATTGACTATATATTCTTTTATCTGGGTGGATAACACCACATTTACCACAACAAAGTACAAAGAGTCTAAAGCATAAGAAAGTATCAACTGCAACTTACACTACTAGAAGGACCAGGGTAAGCACCATAACATCCATTGGGATTGTTTTTTTTAATACTTTATTAAAGGTCATTTCAATATTTTTGAGACATTAACACCCATTGACTTTTAGTAATGTAAAACTTCACCAAATATTCTGTAGGGTCAACATCTAATCAATTTTATTTGAATTTGAAGTTGAATAGATTTCTACCCCATTGTTTCTGACTTTTAGTCTGATGTAATTATACCATAGAGTGAATTTTAGGACATGCTTCGTGCTTTATCCTTGGAGAGAAATCATATAAAAGAAGTAATGTAGTTTTCTCTATACAATGCTAATGCAACTGGCGAGGTATTATTGTCATGATGATGATATAGTTGTGGGCTTTATCTTGTGTCTTGGTTAAGCACTTTGACAACATGATTTATTTACAACTTAATTGGTACCTTGCATGCATTGTAGGAAGTTAAGGTACTTACAAAATCTTTGAATCTAAAGGAGACGCCTATTCCAAATAAAGTTGCAAGGCTCATGTTAGTTTTTATATTCTTCACAATAATAGCGCTCCTGTGAAAAATGCTTCTGCATATAGGAAAAAGTTTGAAGTAGAATTTCCTAATATTATGGAAATATTTAAAGCACAAATCATGTCCTCAAATTCATCTCTTTGGCCCACGTTCCTGATCCGCCCTCTAGTACAATTACATCATACTATGAATAAAAAAAATGGGGCAAAAATATGTTCAAACTTCTGCATTAGTAGTGCTCCTATGAAAAATGATTCTGCATATACGACAAAGTTTGAAGCAACATTGCTTGATATTATGGAAATCTTTAATGACTTATATTGAAACATCACTGGTCAGAAAAATGTAGAAGCTTTGAAGGATTGTATGTTTCTGATATCTATGTCAACATAAGTGCAAAGAATAAGAGCATAGGAGGAAGAGCAGGAGGGGACGTAGAGAGATCAACGAGAATGGTGAAATTTCTAAAGCAAAACAAAGTTTTCTTTCTCTTGCAAGGACGCTTCGCAAGTCAGAAGGTTGTTATCATTAAAACCTTCAATAATGGAACTACTAGACATGCATATGACCACTCCCTTGTAGCGGGTATCATGAAATACCCTAATAAGGCCATCAAAAAGGACTCTTTGAAGAAAACGACGAAGAAATAAAGGTTGAAGGTGTTAGTTCCAATCTTCGCAGTCTGTCACCAGGGATCAACATGAGCTCTTACTATGTCTGGTTTGGTTAGATGTTTTGCACATGATATTTAGCACAAAACATGTCACAGATGTATCCATTAGAAGAAGCTCAGAAAAATATTTCCAATTTTATATCACACTCCCGTAACCGTTTTCTAGATTAGAAGATATGATCAAAATGAATGAGTGATTCTTGGTTATGCACGTTTTGAGGTCAGTTGCTGCACACAATGACAAGTTTAGTACAAAATCAGTTTCTAAAATAATGGTAAGGAATTTTTCAAAAGTGAAAGAGGTTTTTGTTCATTACATACCAAATAACAAAAAACTCCTTCAATTTATGCACAGGTACTACTATGTGGGAGATATACAGGGATATTTGGAGCCTACATTAAAACAAAGCAAAATTTTCATATTTTTTACTATTTTAGTCATTTTAGTGCGGTGCCATTTTACAGCAGATGGAAAGTAATTTTAAAAAACCCAAGGATTATTTTTTTAGAAACAAGCCATGTAACAAAAACCTCTTTCATTTTATTCACAGATGTCATGAATTGGGCTATGTGACTAGATCTTTACAACTCATTTTCACAGATTTAAATTTTTAATGATTTTCTGTTTTAGAGATTATTTTGTGGTACAGATTACAAGCAAATGGAAACGAATTTCCAAAATATGAGAGAGGTTTGCCTCCAGCACGACCTTATCTACAAAAACTGCTTTCATTTTTTTAACAGGTGTTATTGTTTAGGAGATACGAGTTCATCTTCAACACCTATTTTCAGAAATTCGGTCCAAGTTTTATGTAACTGATTCTATTTTGAAGAAAATGGTTGAGCTCAATTCCCTTAGTACAAGGATGAGAAAATGTATATATTTTATGAATTTCATAGTGTAGGGGTTGGAATTTGGAAGAAGGTTGGACTCTTGTGAAAGCTTTGAGCATCATTGTACATTCATCTCTGCAGTTTGGCACGAAAATAGACTAGGGTTTGCAACATTTTGTGGGATTCTTGTCGCAAGGTGATTTAGTATTGTTTCTCCTTCTGTAATTCAAGTTATCATGTGTTTATGTGTGCCATTATCTCTCTCTTTTCATCTTAACTAAATGAATCAAGTATAAAGGTGGAATTCATTGATGTTGCAGTGCTCTACCTTAGGGTTTATTTGGTTTTACATGTTTTCAATTGTTTGAAGAGGATTCCTGATACTTTCATGCCCTCTTCAACTCCTCTCCAGTCTTAAGACTTTCCATTTCACTTATTTCAAATTACTAAAGCATTTGACTACCTCACCCCACAAAAACCTCTGCAAGACTGAGTCCATTCCCCGGACCCAAAACTGCCTTTCACTTTTGATCCAGCAAACCAACATAAAACTCAATCAAACTCCTTTGAGCATATACCTAGCCTAAAATTAGTCTTTACATCAGTCATCTCAAGCCTCATTTGCTATATTTTTCTAGAATTTACAAGGAGAGAGTCCTCTTCCAACCTGGTAGGGCTAGCTACCAGGTTAAGCGTGGTTTGATATTACCCTAGACCTGCCTTTCTCAGCCTGAGGTAGATTTAGGCCTTCACATAAGGCTTTCATCAAGGTTGTTAACTACAACCACATCATGCCCGCTAGGTATAGTTTTGATGTGGATTTGAAGAATGTGGTTACCTTGGATAAACTAGAGACCCACAATAAGAAGGTGGCAGCACTAAAGGGAGTAAAATCTTCCTTTGAGGAGAGGTTCAAGGCAAGGAAGAATATATGGTTCTTTACAAAACTTAGGTTTTGAGATTCTCATTTTTGAGAAGTACCATGTTAGAACTTTAAAGTTTTTATATTTTGATTATTTATAGTGGCCTTGGTACCATCGTAGTGTTTGTAATTCCTGGAAATTTTTAAGTTGCTTGAGAGTTTTGATAGGCAACTTAATGCTAGTCTATCTTATATCTACATTTTATTTGACAGTTTTAGATTTGATTTACTATGTCAATGGGAAAAGTGTATGGAATATTACATTATTGATCATCAATTAGCAAGGAAGATGGTAATTTTTACTTGTAAAACATAAATATCATAATAAGTGTAATGATTGCATGGATCATTCTATGAAATTGTTTCACATTTATATTATGGTGTCCTTGCAGGAGAGGCTGATGCAATCTCTCCAGGTTTGGTGAGACTAGTTTCTCTTTTTAGATGCTTATGTGAATGGACTAAGTGCTACTTAGCTTCGGTCTTGAAATTCATGTAGTCCCTCCTTTTCTTTCAATGTGGATATGCCCCGCGATTGAAGGACCTTGATAGTTTTGAAGCCAATCTTATAGACATAATAGACAGATTTGGTCCAAATCAAGATGTTTCTCTGGCGACTGGAGAGGGAGAAGAAACTCGAGAATTGTTTAGTACTCCTCTTGTGGAGCTTGAAACATGGTGTATGAAAAATATTTTATCTATTCGAGGTGGTAGGGAGGTAATGTTTTCCCGATTGCCTTGCTTAGAAGGAGTGGATAAGAATGGGAACCAAGATCAAGATGAGGATGTCAGGTATCGATATAAATTTGCAATCGGAGGGAAGCATTAAGGAGAAATTGATGCTTATTTAAAATTGGGAGGGGGAAGGCAGGGCACAGGTGAAGAAAGAAAATCCATACTTGATGATGATAAGGACTATATGTACTTATCAACATCTAGGAACAATGTTAAGAATCATGTTTATGGTAATGGGCCGAGAAACGTGAATCTATGGATGCCTCTTATAGTGGAAGTTTACCAAAAAATGTTGGTTTGGTGATGGTAGTGTCACATGAGGGGCCCCCAAAAGTTAAAAATATTCTAGGCAAAGTCAAGGAAAATTACTTTCTCTACTCATTAACTCATATTTCGCCCCATCAATGTTCTGATAGACCAATTATCAAGATCATAGAATGATATTCTCATTAATGAGGGAGTCCAAGGGCTAATAGTTTAAGGATATGATCAAATATTTTTTTAAATAGATAGTCTTGTCTAAATTGCAAGGACTTGGGTATCAAACTTGCTATCGAGCCAAATTTATTTAGATGTCAAAATTTTGAGTATGACTTGGAGCTAAGCTTGACTAAGTGGATTTCGCTTAATACTATTAGTCAAGGAAAATAATCAAATTCAGAGTCCATTTGAATTATGATTCATGAAGCGTAGTAACAGAGTTGATGAGCTTAATAGGGCTCATCCTTACCATGATCTATTACACTCAAATGGAAAAAATTTCAAAGGGCTAATATATGATATAAATCTTGGGAAATTTTGACCAAATAAATAACCCAAACCTAACACTTGAAAAATGATATAAATCTTGGGTAATTTTAACCAAATAAATAACCCAAACCTTAAACCTAGTAGTGTGAAATCCATTGCTTGAAGTGTGGCTACTAAAGACAAATCTTAATTAATTTTAAAAATTAACATACAAATAATTTATAAAAGCAAGGAATTTCGTTGTCAATCAAATGTGAAACCATATAACAATTCAAGCGATAAGTCGCAATGACAATCCAAAATCGACAAGGCATATTGGACAAATGTTCAAAACTCATTTGGAACTTCCTAATTCTATAGGTTGGTTCTCTAAAGCAACCAAAAATGTTACCCAGCCTGGGAAACATGGAATTTTAATGATACAAAGTGACCAAAACATTAAACAAAAATAAAACTAGGTGCCAAACCAACACAAACAATGTATGAAAAACAAAATGAAAATGGGGCAAAATGTGGCATACCCACTCCATGAGACTACCATCCACTTCCATACTCGATGCTGCCGAAGACTAAGCAGGTTGAATTGGTGTCCACACCCTTGTATCCATATTAGAATTCATCCTAGTATCCACATACAACCTACATTGGACATACCCTTCCATAAAGAAAAAAAATAAAATAAAATGAAGCGAGAAATCCTTTTTACAGGTCAACAATTTAAATATTTTGAAGCCTGTATTTAAAAATAAGATCATACCAATATTATTGCTTGCTTTGAAACTCTATTCAAATACATCACAAAACTTTACATACAATGGATTTTCATAATCCAAATCATCAAAGTTCCATTATCTTTAGAGCAGGGTTGCTCTGAAGAAGCAACTTTTTTTTTGAGAGAAAATTAACCTGGGAGGAATTCATTTCATAAAATTTCATTCTATTGAATTGTTTACAAATTTACAATTTATTTTTTTGAAATATGGCAACAAGAATATTCTAATTTAATCTATCCTTGAATTAAATTGTGAATTAAAATCGAATTTAGTCTTAACAACTACTTGGAAATAATTAATTAATTTGTTTCAAATTAATTAGTTGGGGAAATTCAAGTTAGAAGTCTTTCTGAAGTCATGTAAGAGTGTTACACAATAATTTATCACCGCTTTCACTCCCGGTCTTCTCACTGTGTCATGTGTCCATGTCAAAAATGCTTCTGACAAACAAATGCTTCCCTGTGTTGCCAATTGACCCACTTTTGCAAAGTTATCTGCCTCATCGCATCTGTTTCCTTAATAAACACACTGATAAGCACTCATGAACAGGAAGACCGCGCTGCCAGCGCCGAAGTACACGTGATTCCCGCGATGGCTCGATTTTATGCATCAGCGCAGGTCCATGTGGTCCCTTCAGCGATGATCTTACTATCTGCACTGATCACTTGCAATGTCAGCGCTAAAGATCAGTTCTGTTCCCGCGACGATCCAGATTGGGTGAATTGTTCCAACAGCCGGCCTTCCAGATGACTCCAGACCTGGTTGTTGGCCTTGTTTATGTCGCCCTTCCTTCCTTGGTGTGGCAGTTCCGTCAATTGTGCTACCTTCCTTGGTGATAAGCTCTCCTTTCCACCTTTTATGGAGACTCCTTCTCCTATTTAAACTCTCATCATTGCTATGCATGGCTAGTTGGACAATCTGATAGTTGGCTAGTTGAGCAGTGTTGTGAGTTCTTTGTGAGTTTGCTAGATAGCTGGTGTGAGTGTGATAAGTGTGGAATTTTTGATAGTTTGTGGAAGGTTGTAAGGTACCCTTGATCTTGTGTGAAGCTTATGAGTGAGAGAGCTATTGTGTGTTGGGAGATCCATCTTCAAAGAGTGAATGCTTGAAGGACATGCTAGCTGGACTCTTCTCTGAGAAGGCTTGTGACGTCAAGACTTTGGTTGTAAGTTGACTCTTATTTCATTATTAATGCAATCAATGATGTTTTCCTATGTATTGTATGTAATGTACTTGATAGCTCATGACTTCTTGACTTTGTGAGTAAATAGTTCATTGTTGTATCCAGTTACGTGCTTTGTTGTATTTGCTTTGCTTTGCTTCAGGTTGATCACTCGTTGAGGAGAAGGAAGTGGAAGCTGGAGCAGCGCAACAGAACTCCATCGACCACCGGTTGAGGTAGGCCTCTAACTTGAACTGTTTAAGGAAAGCTATCGTTGATTTGTCCTTGTTTGTGACTAGACCCACTCTAGGGCTAGAGGGGTTGCCTCTGTCCGCAGAGGGAACACTTTCCTGCATCACAAAGAGTTATCCCTAAAAATTTGAGTTGTAATTAGTTAACTCAGTTTACTGAGTTAAGTCTAGTTAGATTAGTTCAAAACTATTTGAGGAACTAATAGAGAGTTAACAGTTAGTTGATGCATGCATGCATCCAAATAGTGCTACTCCAGTTAACTGAATATTCCCTCATCAGAAACTCATGCATGTCTATTATGAGAAAGACCAAGTTGAGATTAAAGTCATGGACAATGTACTATTAGTTGCATGTGTTTTCTTATAAAGAAAACTGATGCATGTAGTCAAGGCATCATTCCTTGAGGATTGTGTAGTTCTAACAGTGTGGTAGATTGGTTTTCCACATGGTGAGGTGAAGATCATCCACAAGGAACAGTGCAAGGAAATAGGACCTTGGAGGGCAAAGAGGAAGGCTTGAGAGAAGCCAAGTTTTCTTGTGAGAATATGTGAGTATTGTACTGAGAGATGGCTAGCTGTGAGAGCTAAGGCTTTGTATAATTCCTATGTATTTCCACCTTGTATGATAATACAGATAGAGGGGTTTTTAGCTGGTTATATGTGTTCAGCTCGATCTTTAAGCTTTCGCAAATTGATAGTAGAAGTAGGTTATAGTATTCTGCTTTGATTTATATTGCATTATCGGGTTAATCTAAGTTAGATTTTCTACATGGTCTCAGAGCGAGATTTTTAGAGAATTTCCACATATTTCATTCAATTGTGTTTTTTTTGTAATGGTAAAATTCAAGAGCTCAATTTAATGAACCTAAGAGTTGTGGGATGTTTTGCATTTCACATCTGATAAGGTTTCAGAGTCTCCACAATCTTTCCATCCACGAACAAAAAGACGAGGTCCGTGATTCTCTAGATCTGTTTCATGCTGTGCGAGACCATGGAGGGATGCTCAAATATACTCTTCATCAATGCGTTCTCCTAATATTCTTTAACATATGCAGATGCTTCTCTATGAGAAAATGTTGTCAACTTTCCTTCCCTTTGTAATCGTGTTCTCCACTTCTAGTTTTCTATATTCAAACACCTCTCATCTATTATCTGGAATATGGGTGGACTTGCTTCCCTTCCAGGTCCTCTTCTCGTCTTCTTCTCTTCTATATGCACAGGATTTTGCTCTGTTTCCAAAAATGTCATCGGATTTCATTTCTTTAGCGATCGTATTTTACTTTTCTTGTTTTGTATGGATGGCAATGTTTGGCCATTTCCTTCTCTCTCGATCATAGTTTTCCCTCTTTCACTTATTAGATAGATGAACCCACACTTCATAAATAATTTTACAAGCTTCAGTATCTCCTATGCAATTGTTCTTATCAGGATACAATTCTAGAGGTAATTTTCTATCATTTCTTTTAATCATATAATAGTCTGGAGGAGTATCAACTTGCAAAATTTTGTAATAATCCATCTTCCCATTATGGTGCTGATGTGTCACCACATTCAGGTGGATATCGACAGCGTCAGAGGGTGAGCACATTGAGGTTAGTGATATCATGGTTTTCGAGGAAGATGAAGTCAACAGGAAGTTCCCAAAGCCTGTTCAGTCCCCTCAGTAATGTTGAATTTCTGCCTCCACCGGGCCCTATTATGCCCACCATCATTACCTTCCATATGTCCACCAAATCGCTTGATAGAAGGCTCGTCCTCTGCTCTGTTGTCCTCCAAATATATTTCACCCTTATGTTCCGATGGAGATCACCATCACCCTCCAAGTCATCCTCATCGATGTTATGAAATAGTTGCTTCTCATCTCCCTCAAGAAACAACATAAGCACCGATATTTTAATTCAATTCTTGCTAGTTCAATTGTTATTATAAGCACCAGTCGCACGGGCAAAAGAATTAATAGCAGTCCCATTGCTCACATCCCTTCCTATTCTAGCTTCCCTTAGCTCAGTCAAAGATCTAGCTAGTGCATATCGAGATACAAATCCAGTGCTTCTGTTAATGTGGTTTATCCACCAACTTAAGCAGTTGAACCATAGCTACACATTGAAAGGCTAGCTTCCCCTCACTCAATTCTATATCCATTGTAGGAGTCCATAGTTTCAAACATGGTTGATCCATAATTTGAAGCAAGAACCTTAAATATTAAGCTTTTTACCTTGAATCACACCTTGAACCAATTGATCAAGCGGATGAACCAACAACAAAGCTCGCAGTAAAGGCAAAGGCAGGTAGAGTAACAAAGACATAGGCAGTTTACCAAGTTGATTCGCCAAAAGAAACACCCACCATTTCATAAGAAGAGGTGGGGGCATCCCTTAGGATAGTTCCATATCCAGACCAATAAAATTTGAAATCACTCTAGTGGTTGAAATGTCGGGCTTTCGAGGGCACCAAACACGCAAATCCAATCAATATCCAACTCCACCATAGGGATCTAGATCGGTATTATCCTCGAAGAAACAATATCAAAAATACAACCCCACCACAGAGATTTGGATGGGCATTACCATCACAGAAACGATGCTAATTATTGAGGAAGGATTTAGATCTATAATCCCACCAAATCACCCAAAACCCAAAATTTACCTCGTGTTGCAATGAAGCCAACCCGAAGTAAGAAGTCTAATTTTTATATAAGGAAAGAAATGAATTTTGTCATTTAGGCTCTTCCTTACATCATCCATCCCGTCACTACACACCTCGTCTGATCCATAAAGCACGAAGTAAGACAATCAGTGATAACCTGGGGTTGGTTCATTCAGTCAATTATAAAATCTTCTCAGATGCGAGTTTTTCTTTAAAACCTTCGTTGTTTAGAGTTCGTTCATTACTTTCAATAATTGAAACGCCCATTTATATTCCTCACTTTCGAAAGAGCTTTATTTGAGCCGACTTGTGCACATCAAGAGCCTAAATAGTTTACTATTTTTAGGGTGGGTCATTCAAAGGCAAAAATTCCCTTTCCGACTTGGGCACATCAAGAGCCTAAATAGTTTACTATTTTTAGGGCGGGTCATTCAGAGGCAAAAATTCCCTTTCATTGAAAGGGCATGGATTTTAAGATTTTAAACCTTAGCGAGGAAAATAAATTTTGATGAGACCTGTTATGAATTTTCATATGGTCTAGCTTATCACAAACCATTTTAAATTAATTTAATTTTGTTTTAGTTCACTGTTTTGAGTGGATTTTCCTTGAAATACCATCACTATAACAACTAATTCATAACACTGGATTGTTGTGTTGTGGTTATGTTAAATAAGGGATTATTTCTTTTGTATTTGATTATTTTATAATTTCTTTTGATATATCATCACTATAATAACTAATTCATAATATTGGATTGGTTGTTATTTTTATTTTTATAGTTTATGGTTATGTTAAATAAGATATTATCTGTTTTGTATTTGATCATCTTCTAATTTCTTTACTATTGTTAGGCCCTGTGGATTATAATAAATTATTTTCATAACATTTCACATACTAAATTTTATTTTACTTAACATTTTTCACATTAAATTTTATTTTACAGAGTTTGAGATTTAACACGGAGTTTCCTCAAATTAGATATTAAAATTTATTTTCAAACAAATGAAATGGCTTCTTTAATATTAAAAATTAGCTGTAATTTTATCCATGGTGTAGATTATTTGATTGGCTTAAACATCGATTAGCTCAGTGTGTCACTTGTGAGGCAATGTGGGTACACTTGGAGGTGATTGTGGTAGTGGATAGAATCGATCCCTATCACATAATTACAAGCTCGCTATAGTTTCTGATTCTGCCATATACAAAAAATTATTAATAATAATAATAATCTTATCTTTTAATTTTATTGATTTAGTTATTTATCAAAATTAGATGTTATTAAAAGCACATGATTTTATTAGAGGTAGTTTAGGTGATATCTAAGGGAAACTAATTTTCTTGTTAGAATTTTCTAAATTGTATCTCCACTCAAACACTCTCATAGAAAAAAAAGTCCTGAACCCACCCAGAATGCCTAAAAGGAAACTCTTAAGCAAGCAACCCAATGTCACCTTGGTGGCCTTCTCTCACTCTTTAGACTACAAGAAGGATATCCTTGTCCATAGGGGAATGATTAATGATCGAGCTAAGCTAGATCATTGAGTAATTAATGGAAGTTCCTTAACGAAGACTAGTGATTTGACACTACTCACTCTCAAACTAAAAGGTCAAGGATAAGTGTGTGAATAGTTAAAAAAATCATGAGTTATTAACAAATTTTGAATGATTTTAATTAGAAAACTATTCTTTTTCATGCAACAAAATTATACTTGAAAAGTGTAAGATAAAGCTTGCTCAATTAACCATATAACATGAGATGCGAGTGAAGCATATAAAAAATGGCACAATAAAAATAGAAAATGAATCATAAATTGTCCATAAAAGTAAGGCATTAGATCATGCATTCATTGTATTCATGAGAATTGGATATTGAGAGTTCATTATCATCATCAAGAGACCATTCCAACAATTAAGAGATTATACACCATTAGTATTAACTATGTTTGGGACGACAAAGGGTTATGTGTTTGTGATGATAAATAAAGGAAATATTCAAACTTTTTACATTGTTACTAAGGACAATAAATACAACAGAGTTTAATGTGGACTACTTACACATTTGTAACATTCCAATGACATCCGTTTATCATCAATTTATCACCATTTATAGTTAGGTAGTTTTTAACCATAGAATTGTGACCCCAACGATGTATTTGTAACATTTCAAAGTGTGTAATTACAACTAATGAACCATGATCAATACCATCCGCGTATGAGCACAATAGCCATTATGTATTTAGAACAAATTTCCATTAATACTAGAGATCAATGTAATTACCATTTCCCCGAGCTAGCTATTTCAACCATGGATCTGTCTAAGAGGTCCTTCAAACCTTTGGATCAACACCAGTACTTAGTGCTAACGTCGATGGCTTATTAAGGTGCCCTATGGTGCCATCCCTCTTGAGCTTGATTCAATCCAAATACAATGTGTTCCTAGACCTTCTACATTCCCCATTCTGAGATAAGGAATTCCAAGCGTTCTATCATAAGTGTTCCCACAATCCTTACCTACCACTAGTTGTGTGTGAACTCCTAAAATATCTCCACCTCGCTTACTACACGCCAAAGGTTTCAGGCTTCAAAGCAGGCGTATAAGCAGCTCCATGGGGATATGCATATACTTTTGGGGCTGATCTAGCTACACATTGATGCAAGTAGAAGATATCCATACTGCTAATAATGCAAGGTTAGTGAAGCTTGAGTACATGGGTTTTGGTTATTCCTACACTTAAAGGGAGTGTAACACTTCCAGCATTGACTCAAATCCTTTTGCACAGGTTCAAGGGCTTCTAACCCAGTGAGGTAACATCCATGTATATGTACAGACCCTTCCAAGCAGGGCAATCTCTTATGTACTTATTTTAGGTTAATAAAAGGGGTACTTGTGCCCAATTTTCCAAGTTTTTATTCTAGATCCTTATGTATCCTTTTGATGTATGTGGTATTTAATGGCATCTTTTTATTGCTTACATATGCATTGTTAATCAGTATGAACAAGCATTTACCCCAAGATAGGATTTTGGTTCAAGAACATGACTCATGTTAGTTTATTGTATACAACATTACACACTATGCTCCAAAGTATATGTTATGAACTGTGGTAATGAGAATTTAACACAACACTTCCTTCCATTGTAGATGCATACACTAGTTCAACTTGTTTATCAACATTGTTCATTTTGCAGGTGTGACATATGTGTTTATGTGTGCATTATTTATCATAACTATAAATCTATCTCTGCATAGAGAGGCATCAACACACTCATCACATTAACAACGTTGTTACAATCCAAAAATAATCCAAACCATTTCACCCAGTAATGGATCATAAGTTAATTAATATTTAAGCAACACAAACAGATACTTATCTTTAAAGTTTCATTGAAACTGAGTATGGGACAAGGACTCTCCACCCAACCATAGATAGTTGCAACCACACTTGCATTTGTCACCCCCAAGCTAGATTTTAGATTCTAATGGGGGTGTTTGGATAGGGTCCCTGGGATCAAATTTTGTCAGTTAAGTCAATTTTTGTAATATTTTTTGTTAAAGAATGTAAAGTCTCCGCAAAATGTGGAAGTAGAGCACGAAGCTAAGAAGGAGTCAAAGGGGCATTAGTCCCTCGTATGAGTAGAAGGTAGGATGATTCTGAGACTCACCCATGGTCCGTGGACCATGGTAGTGTAATGAAAAGGATATATGTAGTTGAGTCATATCGAGTCTAAGAGGCCACTTTTTGTGAAGAATCATTGTAAGGGCAAGGTGCTAAGGCAAGAAAGTTCTGTTTCCTGTACTTAGGTGGAAGGGGAAGGCTCCTGCAACTAAGTCCACAAATACCTTGGTAAGTCTGCAAGCTAAGTGTATGGGCCCCTAGCTTTGTGCGCAGGGAAAAGAAGTTTGTAAATTGAATGCTTATTCATAATAAAGATTGTTTAGGAAGCAATTCTGATGCATCTGTTTTATATGAATTAGTGCTTATTTTCTGTGAGAAATGGATAGATATGTAATATTCTTACCTAATAATTATAATTAACCACCTTCGTGAAGATCGAGAATTCATTAGATAGATCTGTTTTATTTAGCCATTCGGCAAGGGTAGATCTGTGTGACGACAGATCTAGGTCATAAGGGCTTCAAAATACACATTTACTGTGCGGAACTAGTAGATTTGTATATTTTATGCATGATAAGTACAATTAAGTACCTTCGTGAGGAGATGAAGGTAATTTTGATAGAGTTGCAGTAGTTGACTGTTAGAAGGACTTTGGAGATTTGCCGCCAAAGATGCATTTATGATCAGAAAATGGAGGGAACAATCAAATTTGAATTCGAAATCGCCTATAAATCTGGCATGTTGGTCTTCCATAGAACACTTTTCCTTCTGAAGATCGTGTATGAGCCCTCTTGTTTTCACTCTATGAATCGATAGGTTTGGGAGGATTTGGTTTCAAGCCTGGAATTTGCGAGACTGCCTGAGTGGAACCAAGAGATTATCCTTGAATAGATGTCGACCAAACCTGTAAGTTCTGAAGCCATTGTCTCTCAAGCAGAAGCCCCAGAAGTTGCATCAATGGAATCTACGCCATATGTTCCTACAATGCCGAGGTCACCTAGGTCAAAGCCATCTGCCACTAAGGAAAAGCAGAGGAAGCCTCAAGCGGTACCGGTGAGGTAGTCACCGAGGAATATTCTGACAAAGGTTAGGCATAAAGGAAAAATGGATAAGTCCAAGTAGCCCCATGAACCCTTAGATTTGGATGAAGAAGAACTCTGTGAAGGCGCTGAAGCACTGTATGCTGATGAGGAAGAGCCTCTCACTAGGCTCCTGATGTATATCCCTCTGCGAAAATGGAAAGCGAAGGTTGCAAAGGATCCTGATAACATGAAATTCACGATCTCTATGTCGCTATTACCAAAGGAAGTGGTATTTGAAGGCATGATCTTAGCGTGTATCCCTGTGTTAAAAATGGAGGATTGGGATCTAGCCAATCACGAGAAATTTCTACATTTGACCACCAATACGTACATGGCCAATATTCACTATGAAGAGACTAGGTGTAAGGACTAACCCTATAATTTTATTTTTTTTAATGCTAAAAATACAACCATAAGGAAAAAGCATTGGGAACCCAAAAATTATTAAGCATTATATAAAACTTTCCTGAATTTCACTTCATTGAACATATCATCTAATTTACATACATTTAACTAAAACCATAACGAAATCATAAAAGAATATAATACAACATAGGTACCATTCACCAGAAGACGAGATTCAAACTTGACTTGCTACTACGTGTCTTCCTTTGTTGTCAGTCGCCTCCAAGTTTGAATGTCGATGTGCTTGATCTGAATGCAATGACCCACCGATTAACCTCCCAACCTACTCCTTGGGTTCTCTCCTTCCCTACAGACCCCCGAGCTACAATGAGGTTGTACAATAGAGGAATGTATTAGCTGGTAGAGGAGAGCACTCCTTGGCTCAAGAGTCCCCTCTATAAAGTCCTCTACCTCACCAAACTCACTATAGCTCGTTATCACTAATCTAACATAGTCTCATCCATCCAACAATAGGGTAAAGAAAAGGTCCCTTCTCCCGTGGATTTCCCCTTATTTTATAGGAGTTCTCATAGGCGACACTTGGAATTTCATGCATAATTAATTATTTTTGATAATTTAATAGTTTGATTATTCACCCACCCATGTGTCACTCTCTCATCAAGGATCTCCAAAATTATTTACTTGAATTTTAATAATATTTTTCCTCACCTCAACAAGATTCCTATTTCTTCTCCTAGTTGTCTCTTGATCCCCCTTTTTACTCCTTAATTTGTGTTCATTACTAAAGTCAATTAATGAGTCAAGGTTTGATCTCGTATCTACTCCCTAATTTAACTCAAGTTATCTCTTAGATGGATATTCTTATGTTGGTTGTTGCCACATGGAGGTTCTCTAAATTTCTCTAAAATTTAATTTATTAATCTTATTTTAATTCACCATCCTCTTCTCTTAATTAGATTGAACTATTTTAGGATTAATCTTTATCCTTAAATTTATGTCCCTCTTTCCCCTTTTTACCTAATTCAACTACATAATCTACCTAATATTTTCCAACATGGGGAGGGTAGAGTTGTTTTTTTAAGATAAAATATTTTAGTTCTACCTATGATCCTCTTAACCAAAGTTTTATTCTTGATTTAATTACCCTGATTTCTAATATCATTTACCCTTGATGTAAATTTACCTAGTTTTCATTTCTTGATTATATTTATTAATTTATTTATTTTTAATGATTCCAAGGGTGCCAAGTTTGGTCGTTCCCTTCAAGAACTTCCCTTGAATTTCCAAGGGTGTCACGCCTAACAATTTATTTGTGATGCCAAGGGTGCCAAGTTTGGTTGTGCCCTTCAGGACTTCCCTTGAATTTCTAAGGGTGCCACGCCTAACAATTTATTTGTGATGCCAAGGGTGCCAAGTTTGGTCGTGCCCTTCAAGAACTTCCCTTGAATTTCCAAGGGTGCCATGCTAGTTTCCCTTCAATCATTCAGTGGCTACGAGGGGAAGTATAGGTGTAACAACAAAGATCACAATCATCTCTTATGTTGCCTACTATAGTGAGACTAATGTTGTTGGGGATCAAAGAATCCACCTTGATGCGCGGCCCCCAGTAAAATCCTCATGAGCCAACCAACTTTGGGACCTGCCCTCATGACATCATGATATTCAAGGTGAAGGTGTTTCAACCTTTCTAGCCCAAGTCACGGTAGGAGTGCTAATGGGTGAGATCAGGGACACTGCTCCACCCCTCCCATGCAGTTCCATCCAATTGTACAACCCATCACTCATATGTGAGTCATTCGGCCAAGAAACTAATCTGTGCCTGCAACCATTATCATATCATCAGAATATAGATAAACATATATAGCAGGTTTCAAAATTGACTTAGAATTTTAAAGATAAAATAATATAAATTTTCATCAAACCAGGTGTCGTCAACTCGTCATGTGCAAGTGCCTTTGGTGGTTTCCTGCCATACTCAATAATAATCAGTAACAAGTTTTCTCAGTGTTAGTCATTGTCATAATAGCATCATTACCATCACTTGGTCATTCACATCATTGTTCATTGTGAACTAGAACTAATACAAGTAGGTAACATAGGGGACACATCCATCATGGCTATCATCATCATAACATCATTGGAAGCATACATATCCATCAAAGCTATCAACATCATAACATCAAATAGATAACAAACATAACAATTTATGCAACAATCATCATAATATCAATAGAGAACATGCATAACCATTAATGCTATCTTCATCATAATATCAATGGAGATCATACATAAACATCACAACCACTAATATCACAACCAATAATAATAGAGTCATGTGTCTGGATCCTCAGCCTTAGGTCCTGAAACAATAAAGTGTGGGCCTTAGGGCTAAATAAATGTTAATCTCATATCACTGTCAGTCAACTAGAGTGGGGCACTACATACACCCCCTCTTAATAATAGACTTTGTCTTGAAGTCCTTGGAATAGGTAAGGAAAATGGTGACGCATCTCCTCGGCATCCTCCCAAGTAGCTGAACTAGGACTATAATTGTCCCACTAGACCTTAACTTGGTCCACTAACCATCATCTAATCTGCAAAGTTCGTTGGTCTAGTATGCGAACTGGTTCATCCATTATTGTTCCCTTGACTGAAACCTACAAATGACTAAAGTAAATAGCATGTGAAGGATATAAAATATAATGACGCAGAACATTAATATGAAATACATCATGCATACACACTAAAGAGGGAGGTAAGGCAAGCCTACATGCCACCGGCCCTTTCCTTTCTAAGATTTGAAAAGGTCCCACAAATTGTGGAGACAATTGTTTTTCTCCCTTTCCAAATATTATAGAGCTTCTCTTTTTTTTGGGGCCTTACTCTCAGGAACACCCTATCTCCCACTTCATAACTTCGGTCTACCCAATGAGCATCAGCATAGCTCTTTTTTTGATCTTGTGCTTCTCTTATCCTTCCTCTAATCATAGTCATTTGTTCTTCCATCTCTTGCACCACTTCTGGTCCTATTAATACTCGATCCTCTAGTCGGTCCCAATTGAGAGGTGTTCTGCAAGGTCTTCCGTATAAGAACTCAAATGACTCCATCTTGATGGAATTTTGATAACTATTATTATAATTAAATTCTATGAGGGGTAAAAACTCCTCCCATATCTTTTTTTGGTCCATCACATACATTCAAAGCATGTCCTCAAGGATTTGATTAGTCCTCTCTGTTTGCCCATCTGTCTCAAGGTGATAAGCAGTGCTGAAGTTCAATTGGGTTCCCAAGGATTCTTGGAAAATGCTCCAAAACCTTCTTGTAAACATTTATCCCCTATCCGATATGATCTTCCTAGGCACTCCATGCAATCTCATAATCTCATCAATACAAAACTTGGTTATTTCTGGTGCCTTATATGTAGTCTTAACTAGTATGAAATGGGCGGTCTTGGTCAACATGTCCACCAATACAAATATGGAATCATGTCTTCTTGAGGTCATTGGTAGTCCCACAATGAAGTCCATTGATATAACTTCCCATTTAGATTTTGGTATCTCATGGGATTGCAATAACCCTGTTGGATGTCTATGTTCAGCTTTTACTCGTTGACACTCTAAGCATCTTGCTACGAAGTTTACGATGTCCTTCTTCATCCCTTTCCAAAACAAGAGTGGTTTTAGATCCACACTCATTTTCTTAACACCAGTGTGTGCCATGTATACTGCGTGATGTGCTTCATTCAAGATTAACTGGTGTATATCTTTATTCAGTGGTACATATATCCTTCCCCGAAATCGTAGTAGGCCATCATTATCAAGGGAGTATTCTTCATATTTTAGGACCCTCATTTCATCCTCCCTCAAACATTTGCTAACCTCCTGGTACCAGGTGTCTTTAAATTGTAAATCAAGCAGTTTCTCCCTCAAATTTGTCTTTAAGGTAATCACTGAAAATATCCGAGGCCTCCTACTTAAAGCATCAACCACCCTATTTATCATTCCTTTTATGTAAGTGATACCAAAATCATATTCATTAATTAGCTCAGACCATCATCTTTGTCTTACATTTAAGTGGTCTTGAGTGAATATGTGTTGTAGACCACAATGGTCAGTCCTAAGATCAAACTTCCTTCCCAGAAGGTAATGTCTCCAAATCTTTAGTGTGTAAACAAGTGTTGCCATTTCTACATGTACTAGTCGTATCATCGATGAATCATACATATGCATGATGAATTTGTATCATCATCATGCATATGTTTTAGTTTCTAACATGTCCTCCATGTATGATTCATACGCACACACACAAGCACATATATAAAATTTACAATGAAATATGACATAAAATACCATTTATCATTACAAGCAATATTTTTTATGAGAGGAGGAAGGTAATAGACCAAGAAGAGAGTTTACCATATGCATTGTATAGGAGGGGTCAAACCAAGCAAAGGGAGGTTTGAGTAGATTCCAGAGCTTAAGCATTACAAAATACACAAAACATAATGCATTGCAGTGGCGAGGAATGTACAAGATTCAACACTGTAGATAAATTGTGCTATCGAAGATGAAGGTCGAAAATAAGATGTGCAAGATTGAGGATGAAGCTCAACAATGACACACATGATGCACGCCCTTCATTTTTTTTTCTTCTTATTATGAGGTTCATCAAATCTCAACCTTAAGATTCAAGTTCGATGAACCCTATTACTTAGACTATTTTATATAAGGAAAAAAAAGAATGGCTTTGATATGCAAATCCAATGAAAGAAAAGTTAAATATTCCAAGGCCAATAACCTATGTAAGAGCCAAGAAAAGAACAAGCAACCTTAGGGTTTGGTCTCTAGTGGATGGATGAAAATTTTCAAAGCAAATACAACTCTATTCACCTTGCTCACTAAGATGCAAGGAATAAGATGTAAGGCTTGACATAAGATAGAAATCATATACATCAAGGTGTCACTAGTTCCTATTAGAAATACCTTAATCAACACATGTAGGGGTCTTTGTATTGGAAGGATTGCAATGCACAATCATTATGTTTATTGAATCAACATTGCATTTGTGGCCACTTAATCACTCACAATTATTTTAAACAACTATGGAAAAGAAGAATAGTGCATGAATACCTTTGAAATGCAATGATCCAAGTGCACAAACAATCATTTATTGTATCAATATTAACTCCTAAAGACTGGATTGTTCACAATTATTTTGACTTTGCTTTTGAATCATTGACAAGACTCAAATTAGTCTTATCATTAAAAATTGTCTAATGTAATTTAAAATACAAGGTATTCATTTGTATGGCAAATAAAAGCTTTAAATAATGTAAATGCATTGGCAATGAAGCATTGGCCAAGTTTAATCCTTCAACATCATTCATTAAAGAGCCTGATGGTAATGAAAATTTAAAGATGAACTAGATTTTATAATACCCTTCCTATGGTGGGAACTAATAATAATAAACTAAAACATTATCAATAATAAACAAAATGAAAGGTATAATAAGATATTGAGTTTCCCCTCTAACTCAACTAGTAATTTAGCTCCCCTTCAATCCTCAATCTTCTACAGATTACAAGTTCAAATTGACTAGGAGCTAATGCAAGTACTTTTTGTGCCAACAATGTCTATATGTTCCAAATCGAAGCTAATTGTGATCGGTCTTATAATAATTCTCACATTGGATGAAAGACAAATATAATAACCTCTTAAATGGTAGTTAATAGGTTATCTATCACTTTTTGGGGTTTAAACCAAGGCAATTGTCTAGGTTGATTCCCCATTGGCAAAACAACTACTATAATCTTCCTTTAAAAATTATCCTATTCTTCGTAACATTGATATAACCAAATTTTAACAACTTATAGAATACAACATTTTATTAGCAAGGAAAAATATAATATTTTACTAACAAGAAAACAAATAGAAATATAAGAAAGAATTGACATATTCTACACCTAAACAATACTAGCCACAAATAAAAATTAAGCATTGAAGATTTATGAATATACACGGATACCAAAACATAAATTCAAAAATTGTAAACCTCCAAACACCAACATTTTAATTTGCTTGCATACTTAAAAATGTTATTTATACTTATCCGTTTCTCAAATGGGTATATTAATGGATACATTGACTTTATTGCCAAACTGTACCAAAAAGGGATCTCACGCAAGAAAGACTTCCAAACACAAATTATCCTACTAATATAATTGAACTTTTGATACCTAACATTCCTAATTAACTATTTCTTAGGTTGGTCCCATGGGAGCATTTTAAATGAAATCGTAACTATAGAAACATAGCTCAAAATAACCTGATCATAAAATGAAATAAGTAAAAAAAATGTCATTTTAAAAATATAGGCAGCAATTTATTCATGGATAATAACTCTGTTGATAAAGTAGCACTCCGTTGGCAACCAGTAGCGGTTTTGGCTCTAAATGAGTCATTTAACCCAACAATCCAACCATTCAAAACTGGGTCTCTATGCATTTGGCAATGTTTGATAATATATGTCAGTAGGATTTTCTCATTAAGTGCATGAAACATGGAACTTTATCCACCAACATTGTGCCTACCTACATGCATCTTTATTTGGAAGATAGTACAGGTTTGAAGGATCCATGAAAATACAAGAAGAGACTTGTAGCTAGAAAGCAAGAATCAACTGTGAGGAAAATTTCACTTCAACAACGAATGAAGATTACAACAGTAAGTCCCTCATCCTCAAATGGCCTATGAACTAGTGCAGGCCAGCAGATAATCAATCTACCATGGATCATCATATGCCCTTATTTCAATTCTATGGTGGAAAGTCATACTATATTTGGCACATAGTATTGAGAAATTTTCCATTGAATAGAGATGGCAACACAGATTAATGGTGGAAGGAACTGGCTCAATGAGGACTCCTAGTCCATTATCGAAATTGCTTAGGCCAAGACTCAAAACTACGCAATAAGCAAATTCAATATTTGATCGATCGAGCATATAATTTCATTGAGAAAAGAAAAAAGGTAAAATGTATTTAAAACTATAATCATATCCCAGCAACACAACCCTAGTAGTGAAATCCTTGAAAAAAACAAAAACCCTAATTGTGGATTCCTTTAGAAAAAAGCGAAAAATTGCGATGTGACTAGATAGAAACAACCATCTTGTACAAAAGGTAGAAATAAATAGGTTGCCTTGTGCGTACTACTCCAGATCTACGTAGAGAAGACTATGTGTAACAGATTATGGTCAATTTCATGGGTACAGAAGGGAACTGAACCAATTTTTAAGCACTCCTTTGCGTAGAAGTGTTGCCACATTGGTGTTCCTTTGATTTTCCCTCTTTGGATGGCTATTTAGGATGATAGTCTTTGGAACTTGGGTGTTACCCTTTGCAGCACCTTTCCTAATTGGGCAGTTAACAAAACATAATAATAGAGGGAGCTTGTCCAGCTGGTAAAAGACGTTTGTAGGAAATTGGAATCAGATTATACAATGCATGATTGTAGGGCTATAGTTTGGAAACTGTGTGAATAATTTTTTTTTTTGTTCAAAGGGAAATTCAAATCCTGACATTATTGATATAACGACCATTCAAAGATAGAGTTTATGTTTCTAATCTAGTAGTTTTGTTCCTATGCCAACGAAATAGAGTTCCTAGACACAAGCTACACCTTTCTTTCCTGACACTGCGCTTTTTCTAGTTTGGTGGCACTTTTTGCTATGATGGCGCTTTTTGTTGTGACGCTGCATTTTCCACTGTAACGCTAAGCTTTTTGCAGAGTGTGTGGAAAAGAGATTATTCTATGAGACTAAGTGATTTTGACTTTGCTGGCTAAGTTTGAACGGATCTAGAAATGCTCTACCCATAGTTTACCCAACTTTGGTTCATGCAGATCTCTGCTCTATAGCTTCCTAGCATTTCATGACATTGATTATGAAGTCTCTGTACAATAGGTTACGGTCACTTCAAAAGAAAACTTTCTTTTAAATTGATGAAAGAACATTTTGATTTTTTATTTTTATTTTTTTTTGCTACAGCGTATTAAACATATTTGAAAAAAAAAGTTGAAATATATAAAAATCTCATTGTAATGGCCCTGGTGATGGCTATAATGCAACCATTTCCATTTTCTTCGCTTGATTTTCCATCAGAAGATGCAAGCAAGAGGAAAGTGAGGCCATTGCCATCACTTCAGCTTCAAGGAGGAGCCGCTAACCAAAACAGTCGCGTTGTGACCAAAGGAGCCATTGCTTATAATGGCATTCCCAAGATCGTGAGAAAACTGTGTAATTAGGGCCAAATTAGAGAGGCTTTGTGATTTTCTTTTTTTCATGAAATGGAGCAACCTCCCTACTATTTTACACATAGTTGTCTCTTGCAAGAGTGCATTAAGAAGAAAATTTTTGGGAAGGTAAATCAATCCATGCCCATGTGAATAAAAATGGAATTGTGCCAAACATAATTCTGACCAACACCCTTATGAACATGTATGCCAAGCTGGGGAGCTTGGTAGATGTACGTAAATTGTTCGACGAAATGCTTCATCGAGATGCCTGCTCTAGGAATATGCTAATCACATCTTATTCTCCCTATGGGCCTGCAGAAGAAGCGTTGCAACTATTTCACCAGATGCAGAGATCGATTTTCCAGCCTGACCGCTTCACTTATGCCAGCGTTCTCTCGGATTGTGCCAAGCTAGGAGCTCTAGAACAGGGCATCAAGATTCACCAAGAAATAGTTAGAATCCAGTGCCAGATTTATGGTTTTGTAGAGAGTGCCATATTGGATTTATATGCAAAATGTGGGAGAATAGATAAGGCCCGAGAATTGTTTGACAGAATGTCTAAATGAGACACTGTCTTGTGGAACATCATGATAGTTGTGTATGGAAAGAAGGGACTTGTTGATAAAGCTTTCAATCTTTTCCAGGAAATTTCCAAGTGAGATTTGGTTTCATGGAATGCTATAAGTGCAGGCTAAGTGCAAAATGGGTGTGTGGACGAAGCCCAAAAGCTTTTTAAAAAAATATCAAAACCAAATGTTGTTTCCTGAACTGCCATGATCTCAAGATATGCATAGAATGGGCACAGTGGGGAAGCCCTGAAGACTTTTCAAGCAATGCGGCATGCAGGTGTGAAACCAGATATCTAGGCATTTTCCATGTTCTTACTGCTTAAGCCAACATGGCAGCTCTGTAACAAGGGATGGAAATCCACGAAGAGATACACAGAAGTGGGTTTGAATCCAATGCTTTTATGGGAAATGTTTTCAAAGATATTTAACAACTACCCAACATAGAATAATACATTTCAGGCAGAAATAACAACCCTGAAATATCACATAATATAGTAGGTTGTGAAATAAAAACAACTAAGCACAATGACTTGCAAGTAGATATGCCAAAAAAAAAAAACCAAACAAGAAGTCATTACGCATTCCTCATAGCAGAGGAAAAAAAAATTAACAATCCTATTTAACAAAACTAGTTAAACTAGTCATGCATGCATGGGCCCACAGGTCTCAAGGGTTCAACATAGCTATGATACCAAGTGTAAGGACTAACCCTATAATTATTTTTTTTAATGCTAAAAATACAACCATAAGGAAAATAACATTGGGAACCCAAAAATTATTAAGCATTATATAAAACTTTCCAGAATTTCACTTCATTGAACATATCATCTAATTTACATACATTTAACTAAAACCATAATGAAATCATAAAAGAATATAATACAACATAGGTACCATTCACCAGAAGACGAGATTCAATCTTGACTTGCTGCTACTTGTCTGCCTCTGAGTGTGAATGTTGATGTGCTTGATCCAAATGCAATGACCCACCGGTTGACCTCCCAGCCTATTCCTTGGGTACTCTCCTTCCCCACGAACCCCCGAATTGCAATGGGATTGTACAATAGAGGAATGTATTAGCACGTAGACGAGAGCACTCCTTGGCTTAAGAGTCCCCTCTCTAAAGTCCTCTACCTCACCAAACTCACTATAGCTCATAGTCACTAATCTAACATAGTCTCATCCATCCAACAATAGGGTAAAGAAAAGGTCCCTTCTCCCATGGCTTGCCCCTTATTTTATAGGAATCCTCATAGGTGGCACTTGGAATTTCATGCATAATTAATTGTTTTTGATAATTCAATAGTTTTATTATTCACCCACCCATGTGTCGCTCCCTCATCAAGGATCTCCAAAATTATTTACTTAAATTTTAATAATATTTTTCCTCACCTCAACAAGATTCCTATTTGTTCTCCTAGTTGTCTCTTGATCCCCCTTTTTACTCCTTAATTTGTGTTCATTACTAAAGTCAGTTAATTAGCCAATATTTGATCCGCTATCTACTCCCTAATTTAACTCAAGTTGTCTCTTAGATGGATATTCTTATGTTGGTTGTTGCCACATGGAGGTTCTCTACATTTCTCTAAAATTCAATTTATTAATCTTATTTTAATTCATTGTCCTCTTCTCTTAATTAGGTTAAACTATTTTAGGATTAATCTTTATCCTTACATTTATGTTCCTCTTTCCCCTTTTTACCTAATTCAACTACATAATCTACCGAATATTTTCCAACATGGGGAGGGTAGAGTTTTTTTTTTAAGATGAAATATTTGATTTCTTCCTATGATCCTTTTAACCCAAGTTTTATGGATATTCTTATGTTGGTTGTTGCCACATGGAGGTTCTCTACATTTGTCTAAAATTTAATTTATTAATCTTATTTTAATTCACTATCCTCTGCTCTTAATTAGGTTTAACTATTTTAGGATTAATCTTTATCCTTACATTTATGTCGCTCTTTCCCTTTTTTACCTAATTCAACTACATAATCTACCTAATATTTTCCAACATGGAGAGGGTAGAGTTTTTTTTTTTTTTAAGATAAAATATTTGATTTCTTCCTATGATCCTCTTAACCCAAGTTTTATTCTTGATTTAATTACCTTGGTTTCTAACATCATTTACCCTTGATGTAAATTTATGTATTTTTCATTTCTTAATTATATTTATTAATTTATTTATTTTTAATGATTCCAAGGGCACCAAGTTTGGTCGTGCCCTTCAAGAACTTCCCTTGAAGTTCCAAGGGTGCCACGCCTAACAATTTATTTGCGATGCCAAGGGCGCCAAGTTTGGTCGTGCCCTTCAAGAACTTCCCTTGAAGTTCCAAGGGTGCCACGCCTAACAATTTATTTGTGATGCCAAGGGTGCCAAGTTTGGTCATGCCCTTCAAGAACTCCCCTTGAAGTTCCAAGGGTGCCACGCTAGTTTCCCTTCAAGCATTCAGTGGCTACGATGGGAAAGTATAGGTGCAACAACGGAGACAACTATCATATTTTATGTTGCCTGCTATAGTGGGACTAATGGTGTCGAGGATCAAGGAATTCGCCTTGATGCGCGCTCCCCGATAAAATCCTCATGAGCGAACCAACTTTGGGACCTACCTTCATGACATTGTGATCTTCAAGGTGAAGGTGTTTCACCTTTCTAGCCCAAGTCACGGCGAGAGTGCTAGTGGGTGATATCAAGGACACTGTCCCACCCCTCCCATGCAGTTCCATCCAATTGTACAACGCCATCACCCATATGTGAGTCATTCAGCCAAGCAACTAATCTATTCCTACAACCATTATCATATCATTAAAATATAGATAAACATATATAGCAGGTTTCTAAATCGACTTAGAATTTCAAAGATAAAATAATATAAATTTTCATCAAACCATGTGTCATCAACTTGTCATGTGCAAGTTCCTCTAGTGGTTTCCTGCCATACTCAATAATAATAAGTAACAAGGTTTCTCAGTGTTACTCATTGTCATAATAGCATCATTACCATCACCTAGTCATTCACATCATTGTTCATTGTGAACCAGAACTAATGCAAGTAGGTAACATAGAGGACACGCCCATCATGCATGTCATCATCATAACATCAATGGAAGCATACATATCCATCAAAACTATCCACATCATAACATCAAATAGATAACAAACATAACCATTTATGCCATAATCATCATAATATCAATAGAGAACATGCATAACCATTAATGCTATCTTCATCATAATATCAATGGAGATCATACATAAACATCACAACCAATAATAATAGAGTCATGTGTTCAGATCCTCAACCTGACGTCTTCAAATAATAAAGTGTTAGCCTTAGGGCTAAATAAATGTTAATCTCATATCAATGTCAGTCAACTAGAGTGGGGCACTACACCAGGGTCATAAAGTTGGCACCAATGGAATGGGTAAAAGGGGTCAAGCAGGAGAGACTGCTACATATGTTGTGTGTGCCACACTTTCACAGGACAATTATAAATATTGTATGTGTGCGCCAATTTCTCACGTTGGTGCATGATGGGAATTTGTTTTTAGGTGAACCCATCCCCATGACAGACATGCAAATCCACAGAATTTCGAAATTTCCCTATAACGGAGCGGATCCATCCAAGGAGTTTGGAGGCAAAAGCAAGGAGAAGGAGCTTGCAAATAAAATGAAAAATGAATTTGGATTAGTTAAGAAGTCACGTGGATACTCCATTCGCTCTATTATAGACCAAGAGGTGTAGGTTTTCACTCAGATTTTGTCTAGGAAGGTCATGTGAAAATTTCATGCAGACGAGGTTCCGGACCAGTAATTTCATTGGCTGCACAGTGCACAAAGGGGGTGCAATACAACTTGGCGCAGTACCTATGCAAGGAATTCTTAGCAAATTGTTGAAAAGTACAAGATGATGGCAAGGCATTTCACTATGCCTAGCTCCTATTGTTGGTTGTACTTATTACATGGCGACTTATGGAGGATAGACAGTTCCCTTCGCAAGATGAGGATTTATTGGAGGCAGCGAAGTTCGCTTCGCTGTAGGAATTGAAGGACCCGAAGAGAGACACAGAATCAAAGGTATTCTGAATTTGGTCGAGATGGACCTCTACATGGTGATAAATCAAAGGCTAAGGTTGTCTCCAACCTTGTTTGAGCAATTGTGGACCTACGCAGAATTTAAGCCCAATTTTCATAATGTATCCATCCGCGTGAGGCGATATCCTAAGAAGACGTGGCATAAGTTTCCATACCTAGTTACGGAGGCCAATGTACAGGAGATTGTGGGGACATGTCCAGGGGAGTGGAGACAACCCATATATTTTGGAATAGGTACCAATAAAGGCGGAAACAATTCCTCCACGTAGATGACAGCTTCACAGAAATGGAAAGAAGAAGCGCAGGAAGCAGCACGAGAATTGGCCAATCAGAAGAAGAAAGAAATTGTTGTTAAAGTAGTTTCCGCTAAGGCAGCTACCGAAAAATAGTGCACTGCCAAGGAGGCCACAATAGAAGTAGAGGTGTCTGCTTCTCAACATACTGCGGACAAGGATAGATCTAGGGAGGAGGAAGGAGGTGGTGGCGAGGAACAGAGCACCTCCTTCAAATTTCAGAAGCAGACCAAGGAGATGACTTTTGAACCTAGGAAGAAGCAAAAATCAGACAAGCAGGCACATGAAGATCCAATGGTCCTCACTGAGGGGTGCTTGGATGAGATTAGGGATAAGGTCTGCAACATGATGACAGAGATTTGGAATCAATTTGAGCAGTAGTACATGCAGATGTTGGGGAGAGTCCAGAAGGATCGGTACGAGTTGCAGATTCAAGCAGGAAAAATTCAAGCAAGCGTGGGACAAGCGAATGAGGTTCAATTGAGCCTGTAGCAAGCGAGCGAGAGTGTAATGGAGAAAAAATGAACTCTAGACCTCAAATTCATTCCCTTGTTAGAAGGAACATTACGCGCAGAGTCAGAAGAAGATAACGCCCAGCTCGGAAAGATTAAAGGCGTGGGTATGAATTTAGCCACACTGCCACTTCAGACCCTCCACACGCTTCATCAGGGGTTCTTAGATGAGCTTAGGATCATAGAGTAGCGCGCGCTATCAGTAATTAGTGAAGTCAAAATGAACAATGAGAAGATCTTCGCCGAAAAGGTTCAGGTTGTTAAGCAAAGAGAAGAGCTAGCAACGTGAAGCCAGAACCTCGAAGCGGCAACTACACAAGCATGTAATTCAATGCTAGAACTACACATTCCAAAGGATGTTGTCACTTCAGCAAAGATTCAGAAACTGGCTACTACAGTGTGACAGTTGAAGGATGAGGTAGGCCAAGTTACTTTTGACTTTCAGATGAATATCACAAAACTGCAATTGAAACTACAACCGAATCATCTGCTAGAGGTCAGGGAGCAGCACGACACAACCATCAAAGAACACATGTCTACTTTGGATAATGCAGTATCGGGTTGCAATAGTCTTTTTGAAATTGCAATGGAGCTATGGACCACTTTGCAGAAGGACTCAAGCCTGCAATGAATGGCTACATAGATCAAAGAGGCACAGCAGCAAGTTGATGAGATCAGGGCAACTGCATGCACTTTGGCGCTAGTCCAACGCTTCGCGCGCTTACAAAAAATGAAGTTGTTGTAAGCATAGGTTGAGGAGCTGCAGCGCAAAGATGCAGTTTCAAAGGCTCAAATTCCACCATGGAAATAGGAAGCGAGCCAAGTTACTCTGGTTATCCAAGAGAATCTTAAGTTTTTCCAACAAACACAAAGAATCATGCACCTCGCAATGGAGGGGCCAACTATAGAGAAGATGGTCGAAGAAGTGCAGTAGGCCGCAGTACAAAGCACATCAGACCTTGAAGTATTAAAGCTAGAGTTTATTGACCTCTACAACAAAGTGGATAAGCCAGCTGAGTGACTCAAAGGCGAGTCACCATATTTTTGTTGGGGGCCTATTGGGATGGGGTCCCTGGGGTCAAATTTTGTTAGTTAAGTCAATTTTTGTAATAGTTTTTGTTAAAGAATGTAAAGTCTTAGGGAAATGTGGAAGCACAACACGATGCTAAGTAAGAGTCAAAGAAGCATTAGTCCCTTGTATGGGTAGGTGATAGGATGGTTTTGAGACTCACCCATGGTCCGTGGGCCATGGTATTGTAATGAAAAGGCTATATATAGTTGATTCATAGCGAATCTAAGAGGCAAAGTTTTGTGAAGAATCATTGTAAGGGAAAGGTGATAAGGAAAAAAAGCTTTGTTTCATGTACTTAGGTCGAAGGGGAAGGCTCCTAAAACGGAGTGTGAGGAGACCTTGGTAAGTCCACAACCTGAGTGCAAGGTCCCTTGAAGCTGAGTTCGCAAGGAGGATAAGTCTATAAATTGATCACTTATGCATAATAAAGATTGTTTGGGAAGCAATTATAATGCATCTTTGCCTTGTTATTTACTTTTGTTTAAGTTTATGTATCTTCGCTCTGTGATCTGTTATATGTGAATTAATGCTTATTTTCTATGCGAAATGGATAGAGCTATAATATTATTTCCTAATAATTATAATTAACCACCTTCATGAAGATCGAGAATTCGTTAGATAGATCTATTGTAATTAGCTTTTTGGGAAGGGTAGATCTGCGCGACGATAGATCTAGGCCATAAGGGCTTTAGAATACACATTTACTACATGAAACTGGTAGATCTATATCTTTTATGCATGATAAGTACAATTAAGTACCTTTGCGAAGAGCTGAAGGTCATTTTGATATAGTTGCATTAGTTGACAGTTGGAAGGAATAGATCTGTACGAAGGTAGATCTGAGCTATAAGAACCTTAGTAAACCATCACACATGACTCTAGATGCAGAAATATGGTTCTAGCATCCCCCAATACTGCTTCAGGTGAGACTGTAGCCTATGCTATGCAAGTTGTTTCCAAAAGGGCTAACAGTTAGGTTTTTGTTGGTTGGCGCAAAGCGCAAATAACTCCGAACTGGGTTCAAGCCCCCTTAAGCCAACAGGGGGTGCTTGCTTAAGGGATTAAAATACTAGATGCCAACGGAAATAGGGAATCCAGAGGACCTCTTCCTCAATCACACCAATTGACGTTTCCATATTCTCAGCACAGGAGGTCCATAGGTTATTGCTTTTAGGGAGTCTAGGATCCATTTTAATACTAATGCACTAACCAAGCTCTTTAATCAAGTCTTATTTTGATGTTGTTTTAGGATTAGCCTCTTCCCAATTTTTCCATGGCTCTAGAGCCTGTTATCTCAACCCACAACCTTTATGGGACCCAATTTGTTACAAGGCTCCATAGATTACATCCACACCCATAGCCTCTAGGGACCCAATTTTTTACATGGATCTAGAGACCGTTTCAACCCACAGCCCCTAGGGACCCAAATTTTTACAAGGCTTCTGAGATCCTATCTCAACCCATAACCTCCTAGTAACCCTAAACTATTACAGGGCTCCAAGGATACTATCTCAACCCACAGCCTCCAGGGAACCCCAAATTGTAATAAGGCTTGAGATACTAGAAGCTCAACCCACAACCTCCAGGAAAACTTAGAGCCAATCCCCTTCTCTTCTTTCATGTTCTGAATTGTTTGTTGATCAAACCAAATTTCTCTATTTTTTTAGTTGCTCTAATTGTGTCTCCTCTCTCCTTCAACATGAATTCGAATACCATGCCTTACCTTATTTTCCTGTCTCACATTTACTACTTCATCCTTTCTTTCTTTCACTACTCAATTCCCCTCTTGGTTTCTTATCCCTTTTCCTTGTGAATGTTTCCAAGTGCATGGGCATGTGTACCTTCCTTGTAGTTCATTCAAGTTTAAGAACTAGTTCATTAATTCATGCACCATCCAATTTTTAATGGCTATCCCAAACATTTTATATTTTCTCCATAAGAGAACCTCAGCCTCCCAAGCAAGCAATCCTCCTCCCCATCTCTGGAATCTGTTTCCCTTTGACTCAATCCGTTTTTCTCAATTTCACAAATTTGTAAAAAATATTTACAATGCACTTTATGATAAAACCATGGGTGGGGCTGTCACAGGATGTTGTAACAACAAATGCCATAACAATTGTCAAATGTTAAATTTGTTGAAAATGTTGTAACACCTGATGTTGTAACACCCATTATTGTTGAAAATGTTGAAACTATTGTTGGGTGCATATAAGGTGTCTTTTAGAACTCCTAATTGCCTCACATTAATTATCAACCTGGGTAAGTCTTTTTGTTTCAAGAGTGTACACAATATGTGCAAGTGATGGAAATCGTTATATCTATAGAGAGTAATGCTTTAAGATAACTTATCAATTTCAATACAAGAGTAAATGGATCAAACCATAAATCTCAAGGTTGTAACTTCAAGGAAATTAACCTATTCAAGCATCAAAACTAAATCTTAATATAAACCAAACTCAATCTTAATCAAGAGATTCTAATTGCAATTACATCCACTGAGTGCACTGTAGCAATAGCAGAGCTCTTTTAGCTGAATCTAAACTACCGCATAGAAATAAAGCACCTGATCTAATCAATAACACTCTGTCCTTTAATTAACAAGAAATGATTCTTATCTAATAATTAATTCAATCTACGACATAAATGAATAAAATCAATTGACAGAATTAAGAACTAATGAAATGAATACACAAACTCCACACTGATGAAAGTAAATCAATCGTAAAGCTGTAAAACAAAATAATTAAACTTGCAATAAAAGAAAATTGAAAATATAACACAGGGAACAGTAGTGAAATCCACCAGTGACTGGGCCTAAGCCGCCAGTAATTACTGCTTCACTACTTCAGAATATCACCAATGAACAACAACACGAATTATATATTATTCATCAGATCTAAATGTCATTACAGCACGATTTATCCTTCAAAATCACATTATGTATATTAAAATTACAATTGAAGTAAAAAGGCGAGAATTTTCCTCCTCTCTATTCTCCTCTATATTCTCCATTCTCCCCATATTATCCTCCTCCCTTTAATATATGTTTTCATGTAAATACACAAAGAGCAAAGCGAAGTTACAACAAAGCTGATTACAAAATCATTTCCATTACAAATTTGGATTATGCAAAACAAATTGATCAACAAGATCATATCTAAAAGATCTTTCCATCAATATTCAGCAGGAATAAGTCGAATTTGGTATTCCCACTGGAAGAATTTGGAAAATGGTCGCTGTTAGCGCTTGAAATTTCACCTCAGGCTGAAAAAGGCAAACCTCAAGGCAACATCAAACCATTTAGCCTCGTAGCTAGCCCTACGGGGCAGGAGAAGGTTCTCTCCGGTCAATCTCAGTAAAATCTTCAATGGATGAGATGACCAATAGGGTAACACTAGTATTAGGCTAGTAAACTGATCAGAAAGATTGATTTTGGGGTTTTTGGGTTTTTGGTGGCAAATTGAGGAGAGGGCAATTTTGGGTGCGGGGATGGGACACAGTTTCTGCAGGGGGTTCCTTGGGGCGAGGTAGGAGACAGTTTTGATGCCTTTAACTGAAATGG
>APFE031037091.1:70666-110660 GCA_000404065.3 Pinus taeda | reverse complement strand
TACCCTTTTCATGAATGAATATTCTAGAAGAGTTACATAAGGGTAAAAGTGTCTAAAAAGTACCATAATTACATAAAAGAGAATCATCATTCACCTCAAAAAGTCAAACTGAGTCAAATCTGTGTTTTTTGGGATGTACAGTGCATTTCTGGACAATTCTGCCTGACGGGTCGCGCCCCCCTGCCTGACGGGTCGCGCCCCTTTGGAGCCATGTTTGGGGCACTTGCAGGTGGCACAATTGAGCAAAAGTGGGCTTGTTGGAAATGTTTGTGAGTCTACTTTCCAACCCAACTGGAATTTTGGAATTTGGAGTTCATTTGCTCTGTCAAAAATCAATTCTCCCAAGACAGCCTTCTGCAGTTCAAAAAAATGGCAGAAAGTCAAATTTTGCATGTTTTTTGACTTTCTGGAGGCCCAAAACTTCACCAAATCTCTAGTCCTTTGATGAACATGTGTTAATTTGCATGCAAAATCTAGCAATGATGAGTTTGTGCAAAATGGAGTTGCCATGATGAAGGGTCGCGCGGGGGGTGAGCCCGTTAATGAGCAAAACCCTGTAATTGGCACAAAAAATTCACAAATGACAAAATTTTCTCCAAATTTCTTGAAATTTGGGCTAGGAGTCCCCAATCAAGTACCATGCTCATTCAAAGAGGCTTTGGCCAAAATTTGGAGTGGATTGGGCATTTTCCTTCGTTTTTGTGCTTTGGCCAACCGTCCTTGGAGCACCTTCGTTCTCGCCAGTAGTTTTGACATTTCTTTAAAACCATGATACCTGTGCAAAAAGTGAAGGAGGTTTTTCTTCCTTGGCATGTTGTGGACAAAAACATATCTCAGTTTTCCCAAATTCATCTTTTATTGCTCTGAAACACCATTTGAGTGAAACTTATCCCGATGTGTGAAACAAGGAAGTTTGTCGAAATGAAGCAAAATGAAGGGGATAAGGGGCTTCTAAATTCTTGGGGAAATTTTTGGAAGTAGGGAGGGATGTAGGAAGCCAGGGAAAAGTGGAATCTCAGAGATTGAGTGATAGGGGAGGGGGTCCAAAAGGGCAAAACATCAGGCCCAACCTAAAATTCCAGGTTGTAGCTAAGCTAGGGGTTTGTGGCGAAAAACATGAGGAATTTGGGGAAATCGTCAGTGATGGGATAATTTGGTAGGTAATTTAAGGATAGGGGAAGGTGTAGAAACCATCAAGAAACAAGTTTTTGCCGATTATTTGACCGTCCAGAGAATTGCTTCAACCTCTAGGAGAGGATGACGCTTAAACCTATGGCGTAACTGAAGCATGAACAAGGTGTAAAATGGACCTCATTAGACAACTAAAGATGATAATGAACCCTTGAATGATGAATAGACTCACTGAATAGTGGACATAGATTGGAATTTGGGCATTTGGAAAAGAGTGAGGCAAACCCTAGACCTAATGCCTAGTGACCAAATTTTGTTTGAAGACTCACTGAAATGACAAAATTTGACCTTGACACTTCAAAATCACTTTGTAAGAGCATATTTGATCACTGGAGGAAGGCTGGAAAGACTGACACTAACAGTCGCAACAGCAAAACAGAGAAAATTGTCTTCGAAGAACCTTATGTTTCTCTTAATACAGACCAAATTTTGGAAAACTGCCCATTAAAACTAATTCGGTCTGTTCTGGACAAAACCCATGCTTCGGATTTTCCAGATTCTCCTTCATTTGTCCGAAACATCCAATGCAAAACCTTCACTTCTTATTCCAACAAATTTCTAAGTTGGAATATTTAATTGTGAGTTGGAGATCAAATTTGCAATTTGGAAAAGACCTTGGAGGCTAATCATGAGTGATGTTATAACAAATCCATTAGTAACCATCATTGGAAAAATCATGCATAATAATCCTCAATTTTTGAATTGAGACTTCTGTGATCCATATCAAGTTTATGAGGAAAACTTTTTCGGCATAAATCACGTGATATTTCATTTGTCGACATGTTTTGAACCAACCAGTGTGGTTCATCATCAGGACAAGTTGAAAAATCAGATCTAGGTTGCATGTGAAATAGTCAGAGCATAACATCTAACAGCTATATTTGACCAGACAACGACTATATTGAAAGGGTAGGCTAGACTTGCTAACGGCTGTATTTGACTAGGAAACGGCTAGTCAGGCTGCACAAGGGACAGGGATAGGAGAGCATAACAATATTTAATTAAAAATTAATCACATTTATTTAAGTAAAATAAATAAATATTAGTTAGTTAATTGAAAGTTAGTTAAAACTCGGTAATATATTAAATAAATAAATAAGTTAAAGTTACAGACTTAAATAATTATTAAATCAATAGTAAGTTAGTTATACATTATTAAATTAAAAAAGGTTTAAATTTATATAATTAAATAGTTAATAGGAAGTTAGTTTAAAAACATATGTAAATAAGGTAACATATGAATTTACATTAAATATACATAAAAGTTATGTAATTAAATATTTCATATTTATTTAAATATTTAGTTAATTAATTGTAATTTAGCTTTATATTTAATTACCTGTTTGTTGTTAGTTATATTAATCGATCTTATTAAAAAGCTTATTAAAATAAATAAATTTAAGTCTTGTATAATAAAGAATAATTCTTTTATATTTAATTTTTGAATAAATTATTAGGAATTTCCTTATACTTTCTAATATTATAATTTTTAAAATATAAATTAATAAAGTCATAAAACATATTATCATTTTAAATTTAAGCCTAAATGTAGATTGAATTTCGATATCAAAATAATTATTTTTCTTTCCATAATTAACATGTTCTGCTCTAGCTATTTAACATGCAGCCTAAATCTGTTTCTTCAACTTGTCTTGACGATGAACCAGAGTGGTTGGTTCAAAACGCATCGACAAATGAAATATCATGTGATTTACGCCGAAATTTGTTTTCTCATAAATCATCAATTTATTAAAAATAGAGAAAAATAGTATTTATCCATAAGAGCATAAATAATTATAAAATGGAATTATATGATAAATTATGGTAAATGACGTGATAAAGAATGGTTGAAATTGATGAAATAAGCATCAAAAAGTGATAATAATAAGGACAAATTAGTGACCCAACATATCCCCAAACTGAATATGTTGCATGTCCTCATGCAACCCCAAAGCCTCTGTATTAACCAAGCTATAAGAAATGTTCATCCCAAGTCATGAAAGTGATGGAACAAATGAGTTCTTCCTCAAATAATAAATATTCAATTTTAGCAATGTTGATGAAGGCGTAACAATTTTCGCATTGACTTTCAACATATGTATATGAAGTTGCAACAAAATATGATATAAGTAACGACAAACTTCATTAACCAAAAAAACTACAAACCAGATTTTGATGAAATTTGGCAAGAAGATTTCTACTATATTAATGCTCCAAAAATCATATTGTTTTGATGCACGGAGCATGAGATATAAGCAAAATGGTTGTAGGTGATAGTGCGTGATTTCTAAAATTTTACAAACTAATTTAACTTGAACTTTTCTGGTTTGTGTATTTTAATGATACCTCTTTATTGTCCAAAAATCACAAGAATTCAGTTCATAGTTTTAAATATATATGCAAATCAATTTCTGCACTGTATAAAAATGAAAATGTATGCCTTAAATGAGAAAGAAAGTAGAAAACATCCATCATGTGTAGCAATTCCTCCCCCAAACTGGAGAACTAGTATGCACTCATGAAATACTATAAAACAAATTGAGGTGGTTGCTACAATTGTGGTTGAAATCTATGCTTGGTATAAAACAACATGGAATAAGAAAGGTTTTGAGAATGAATAAGGAGATCAATGGATGATGGCATGATCATAATAAAGAAATGAATGAAAGTAACACTCCCCAAAACTGAAAGCTTCTATGTCTCTGAAAAATGGGAAGTAGTAAAGATGTGGAATGAATGATGATAAATGATGCTCAATTGGATGTTCATGAAATGCTCCTAAACTTTTAATAAATCAAAAGCTTATGCTATTTTACCTCAATTTTTACCTCCGGAAAAATGTGGAATAACATGTATGGATTGGTATTTGTTGGAGCTGATGTTGGCTGAGATGATGCTGAAAGTGATGCAAAAAGTGGAAGCCATGCAAGTACATCTTGTCTGCGAGTTGCTCGAGCCTCTTTTGTTAGTTGCAATAGTGTGGACTCGCTGCGAATAGAGTTGCCCCCCATACTTGTTGTTCTCCTGTAAACAATTCACTACTCTGTATGCAATTTTCTTGAATCCATAGTTTTAGTTTTGAACAGCAACAGATAAGCCGCATGCAAAAATTTCAATTAGAAAAATCCTTTGTATAGATGCAATAATAATATTTTGTCAAATCCGCAAGTTATGGAGGAGTTCGGTAATTATTACACATGTTATTCCATAATGCATACCTTCCCCCCTCAAATCAGAAAAGGGCGTCCATGATCATAAAGCATAAGAAAAAGGGAAAGGACGTTGAGGATTCATAAATGAAGCAGGAAAATCAATTAAAGTGGCGTAAATATAGCAAAAACAATCAGAGCATTACAGGTCAAAAGATGTGAAATGCCCGTAAAATAAAACAGGGATTTAGATCATTATGTAAATAGATATTTACCATAGGTGGAAAAATATGACGAAATCATGAACGGTGATAAATGTTAATGAATGGTGGTAGAGTGATTGGACAATAATGATATAATGTGTATAAAAATATAGTTTACCATGCATGTTGGCTAATTAAATTAGAAATGTTGTTCAAATGGTAAATTCTCCTTTAGAAATGAATCCATAGGGGGTAATAAGATAGAGACTATTTGGCAATTTAACATAGTACTTCAATACCACAAGCAGAGCCACTGCTTCCAGCAGGCGTTCATAGACTTGACAAGGTTGTTTTTTAACCCCAAAAATGAGCCAGAGTCCTCCATTTAGTATGTAGATGGTTTTCTGTTTTTTATTGTTATAAAGAGACCACTATGCTAGCATGGTAACCAGATAATCATAGTGCCATTCACTAGGATATAACAAAGTGATCGGGCTGGCTCGTGATGAGACCCCCTGTCCTTCTAACGGTTTTAACCATCAAGAAGTTCATTACCTTAGTGTGGTGGTCATAATGGAATGTCACCTGTTACACCCTTATGATCAGGGTAGGTTGGCTCGTGATGAGGCCTGCTATCCTCTTTAAGACAATGCTTGTTACATTTTAATATTTTTATATTTTAATACTTTTATTATAAAGAGAGAGAGGCTCATTTACTCCTTAAGAGTCAGCAATGGCATAAGAATTAAAAAAAAATCTAACGAAAGTTATGCTTTCCCCCCCATATCATCATATCAAAGGGATTTATCCTTTTGAAAGTGTAAAAGATAAACTAGCATGGTATTAGAATAATAAATCATTTTATGATGTGTCCAAAGAGAAAATATTCAATCAGTTATTATATAGGTGCACCATGTTAGCTTCGGAATAAAGATGACCATTAAAAGGTTTTATAAGTCATAGTGGTATTAATATTACTGTTTTTCTTTATCTTAAGCATAAATCCAACTAGATGGTTTTTTTATTCAAAACATAAAAGAGAAAGAAAAAAGACAAAATGATTGGCGATGAAACGGTAAAGAGAAATCGTAGTTATTCCTACAAAAACACAAAAAGTGTTGTTCAATCGATTGAACAACAATCATTCAATCATTTGAACAACAAAAATAAAACATGCAAAAGTGTTGTTCAATTGATTGAACAACAATCGTTCAATCATTTGAACAACAAAAATAAAACACACAAAAGTGTTGTTCAATTGATTGAATTGTACTTTATGCCATGAAAAGAAAACAAAATGAAGAATAAAAGAAAAATGGGGTTGAGATATGCTAAGAGAAATCACACAAAAGGAAAAGAAGTATTGTTCAATAGATTGAACAGTAGTTGTTCAATAGATTGAACAATAGTTGTTCAATTAAACGAACAACAAACAATGTAAAAAAGAAAAGAAGTGGTTTTCAATAGATTGAACAGCAGAATAATGCAAGAAAAAGGTGTTGTTCAATAGATTGAACAACAAAATAATCACAAGAAGAAAAGGTGATGTTCAAAAGTTTGAACAGCAGGGCATCGTAAAAAGTGTTTTTCAATAGATTGAACATCAACTGTTCAAAAGATTGAATAATGAAACAATCATAAAAAGTGTTTTTCAATAGATTGAACAACAGCTATTCAAAAGATTCAACAGCAGCTGTTCAAAAGATTTGAACAACAACTTTTCAAAATATTTGAACAGCAAAAAAATCGTAAAAAAAGAAAGTGTTGTTCAAAACATTCAATAGAAAAACACGCAAGAAAGAAAGTGTTGTTGAAAAGATTGAAAAATAGCTATTCAATTAAATGAACAACAAACAATGCAAAAAAGAAAAGAAAGTGTTGTTCAAAAGATTGAACAACAAAACACGAAAAGAAAAAAGTGATGTTCAAAAGTTTGAATAACAGCTCTTCAAAAGTTTGAACAGCAACAACTCAATTAAATGAACAAAAAACAATGCAAAAAAAGAAAATAAATTGTTGTTCAAAAGATTTAACAACAAAACAGGAAAAGAAAAAAAGTTTTGTTCAAAATTTTGAACAACAGTTGTTCAAAAGCTTGAATAGCAGTTGTTCAAAAGATTGAACAGCAACCGTTCAATCGCCAATGGAGCGGAAATTACAACTTTGAAGGAAGCAATACTTGAAACACAAGAACATAAGAGAAATCAGAAAAGAAACAATACTTTATTTAAAAATAGTAAATAAATAAATTAATTAAGTTACAACAACTATGATGATATTTCCTAAGGGAATATCAATTTGTCAATGGAAAAAAATGATCTCTTGGAAAAATGGTTTGGCAGTAGTGACATGAATCTTCAAATGGAAATCAATTCTCCATTTCTTCTATTACGAATTCACTAAGTAATGAATTGGATGAAATTTCCTTGTTTAAAATTTCTTTCAAGAATCGCTCGTTCATAAATTGACCTTCATTATTCTCCTAGGACCTGCAAAAAACGAGTGTCTACCTGGAATAAAAAATTAAATCATGGAGAAAGGGAGGTGATCAGGCTCCATTAATCCAAGGATTATGCAAAAAAAATAACAATTAATTACTCTGTAAAACAAATCCACAGAGAAAATAACAAAGTAAAATTAATTTATTACCTGCGGGAGAGCAGTGACCAATCATGCTAACCTGCAATGTTTTAATCATAACTTCTTTGCTTTTTGTCTGATTTGAGTGATTCCAAAGTCAAATTAAATTTAATTTAGAGGGATATCTCTAATAGAAATATGTTTTAAAAATTCTATGATATGATATTTCAATTTTACTTATAACGACCTGCATAACATAGTCATTTTCGATTTCCCAACTTAGACTAGCAGTTGATATTTTAAGCATAATTTTTTCGTTTGATGACAGATTGAGCTGATTAAAATTTGAAATGAAATTATATTCATTTATTTATTTCCAATAGAAACATGTTTTGAATACAAGAAGAATTGTTGGGTCAAATACACAAGTGAACAACTGGAAAAACAAAGTTTTAAGAGCGCTGATTTACGCTAGACAGTCATTATTTAGGTCATAACATTCTCATACGATATCGAAATGGAGTAATTCAAATTTCCTCGTAAACTAGATTCATATAGGAATATATCATAAAAACAGGTTTTAAAAATATAGTCATTTAGGCCTCCAAAAACTGATTGTCCCAACTCCGTTCCTGAGCTGCCTATGAGACGCCTTGTCAATGTTTTGGTTATAACTTTTTCGTTTCAAAGAAAAATGAAGTAATTCAAATTGGGTTGAAAAGTATACATCAAGGGCTACTTAGGAGAGAAACAAGTTTTAAAAATATTCCCTTTTGGTCTCTCAAAACATGACTGTCCCGACTATGTTTTCAGAACTTTCATCAAGCCCGCAAACCAAAAAATATGATATTCAAGCAATTTTTCCATATTGGTGATAAAAATAAATATGAGTATTTGTATAGCTGTTATTTTCAATATAATACATATACATACACAAATAAATTAAAATATTTATCGCTGATGTTGATTTCCACAGCGTGTTGCAACAAAAACAACTATTTTTACATAATAATAAAAAATGTATTTATTTATGATCTTATTTATTTTATTTCCTACACTAACTTAATCTTCCTTGAAAAATGAATATGCTTACCTATAATATTACTTCTAGTAGAGCCATTTTCAAAATAAGGCTTCCAGTATGTACATACCCAAATTTTAAAAATGTATGTTAATAAATAGTAGGGTATGAAAAGCCAACTTCCCTTGAAAAGATGGTGCCAAAAATTGTTGAATTATAGAGTGAGGCTGCAAACAAATGATGTATGAAACCAATATTCAATAAATATCTTACTTTCCTGATTTCCCATAACCGCCATATCATGAAGTTCTTGAGTTTTTAAAACATCTTGTTGATGCAGGCTAGAAGAAACCTCATTTCCTTTCATAACTTCTAAAATTTTTGGATTTGAAATCATTCTCAATCTCAATATAAGTTTTTTGCAATGGTGCATGTGAGATAGAATGGGTGGGAAGGGTAGGTAAATTTTGCAGTTCAACACTATAAGCATGTTGTATTAGTTTATTATGATGAGGGTGTGGAATGAGTTGAGCTGGAAATTGTGTAGGGCATGCAGCATTTTGTTGATGTGGTTGATTGGGTTGTGGGGATGATTTTGATGTGCAAGCAAGATGTTGTGGAAGAGTTGGTGAAGAATATGGATTATGTGTTTGTGCTACAAGATGAGGGAGAGTAGTCATGCAATCACAAGATGAATCACGCAAAACTTGTAGACAAGATTGGTGGGGGTTATATTGAGATTTACATGGTTCCCTAACGCAGGAGTATTCCATTGTGGATTATGCAAGTAAGAAAATGGAAAGGAAGTGTTTTGAACCATACATGTAGGCCATGATTTCCATGGTTGTGAAATTTTTGTAGCTTCCCCATCTCTTTGATATGCTACTTCCATGCTAGATAAAGAAGAGTAACTATCTATGGGATGCTCCTTTTGGTAATGAGGGCAAAACACTTCATCAAATTCTGGCTATTTTTTCTCAATCTGCAAAACATGTAATTGTGAATTTAGAGAGCTAATAAAATCATATTTAAATTTTTCAAATAAAACATTGATTTCAGCCCTTATGTCTCCTGTTCTTGTAGTAGATTTGGAAAATAAAGAAAAAAAAACTTCTCTATAAAAGAAAGAAAAAATTATCTATAATTCTTACCAGCCTTGGAGATTCCTCTTGAATACCTTATGCATAATTTACAAAAATCATCATATGATAACTGAAAAAAATCACCTTTTCCCATTAGATTTAAGAGTTCTAAAAATTCATCTTTGATTCCTTTGAGTAGGAGTGTTTTTAAGATCTCTTTTTTCAAATACTTATGCTTTGATTTTTGAAGGTTGTAATGAAATCGCTCTACATAGTCCTCCGGGCTTTCATCTTCCCCTTGTATCATATTAAAAATATCTTCACTAGCCTTGCAATAGTCTTAGTACTTCTTCAAGAATATGTTCTTTATGTCCTCCCATGTTTGGATGCAATTCCCACCAAGGCTCATGAACCATCGGAGAGATGCTCCTTTTAGAGTAAGAGGAAACACTTTCAACCTTTGATCATTAGTACAATAATCATATCCTCTGCAAAGTACTTCAAACTCAAATAAAAATGTATCTGGGTCTTTGTTTTCCAAACCATGAAAAATTGGTAGAGAAGATAGGGGAATTATGTGCATTTGTGTCACTCCTCCTAGATCTTTGATAGGGAATTCAAAAGTAGAGATGTGAGCCATTTCTTACCATAATAGAATATGTTCTTCATGTGTTTCTTTGAGGCTCCTCCTTCAAATGTTCATATCAATTGGTCAGTGAAATGGGTGGTGCTTACATCACCACTAGAGTGGAATTATGAGATTTTTTCCAAAATTCTACCTCTAAAATTCCTACTTCTATCAATGCATGCTATATGACCTAAGCCTGACTATTGAGGGTAGACCCATCGCTAGTTCCCCAGGATGCACACATAGGTTCTCACCTTTCATCTTCAATATCCATTTCTTTCATAGTAAACGAACATCAAACTTTTATTTCTACTTCAATTCCTACGCAATTGCGCTGAAAAGTGGGCAAGGGAGCAAGCACTTTACTTACTCGTACGTAGGTTCTTACCTTCCATTTTTAATACCCAATTATTTCCCAATAACAAATATCAAACATACATCACTTCTGCAAAATAGCAACACTCTCCCTAGAAACGACGCCAAAATGTTGGGTGCATATAAGGTGTCTTTCAGAACTCCTAATTGTCTCACATTAATTATCAACCTGGGTAAGTCTTTTTGTTTCAAGAGTGTACACAATATGTGAAAGTGATGGAAATCATTATATCTATAGAGAGTAATGCTTTAAGATAACTTATGAATTTCAATACAAGAGTAAATGGATCAAACCATAAATCTCAAGCTTGTAACTTCAAGGAAATTAACCTATTCAAACATCAAAACTAAATCTTAATCTAAACCAAACTCAATCTTAATCAAGAGATTATAATTGCAATTACATCAACCGAGTGCACCATAGCAATAACAAAGCTCTTTCACCTGAATCTAAAATACTGCATTGAAATAAAGCACTTGATCTAATCAATAACACTGTCATTTAATTAACAAGAATTGATTCTTATCTAATAATTAATTCAATCTACGACATAAATGAATGAAATCAATTGACATAATTAAGAATTAATGAAATGAATACACAAACTCCACACTGATGAAAGTAAATTAATCATAAAGCTGTAAAACAAAATAATTAAACTTGCAGTAAAATAAAAGTAAAAATATAACACAGGGAATAGTAGTGAAATCCACCAGCGACTGGGCCCAAGCCTCGAGTAATTACTACTTAACTACTTCAAAATATCGCCAATGAATAGCAACACGAATTATGTGTTATCCATCAAATTCAGATGTCATTACAGCACGATGTATCCTTCAAAATCACATTTTGTATATTAAAATTACAATTGGAGTAAAAAGGCGAGAAGTTTCCTCCTCTCTATTCTCCTCCCTATTCTCAAATTCTCCCCATATTATCCCCCTCCCTTTGATCTTTATTTTCATGTAAATACACGGAGAGCAAAGGAAAGTTACAACAAAGCTGATTACAAAATGATTTCCATTACAAATTTGGATTATAAAAAACAAATTTATTAGCAAGATCATATCTAAAAGATCTTTCCATCAACATTCAGTAGGAACAAGTCGAATTTGGTATTGCCACTGGAAGAATTTGGAAAACGGCTGCAACAGTAAATCTAAGAAAATTGTATTCAAAGAACCTTTTGTTTCTCTTAATACAGACTGAATTTTAGAAAACCTCTTACTAGAAAGATAATTCAGTCCATTCTAGACAAAACCCATGTTTTGGATTTTCCAAATTCTCCTTGATTTGTCTGAAACGTCCAATGCAAAACCATCACTTCTTATTCTAGCGAATTTCTGAGTTGGAATATTTAATTGTGAGTTGGAGATCAAATTTGCAATCTAGAAAAGAACTTGGAGGCTAAAATCATGAGTGATGTTACAAAAAATCCATTAGTAAACTATAATTGGTAAAATCATGCATAATAATCATCAATCTATTAAAAATAAAGGAGAAAAACAATATTTATCCATAAGAGCATAAATAATTATAAAATAGAATTATATGATAAATTATGATAAATAACGTGATAAAGAATGGTCAAAATAGATGAAATAAGCATCAAAAAGTGATAATAAAAAGGAAAAATTAGTGGCCCAACAACTACTATAAAAGTTGATGCTATAATAACTACTATTATAGAAACTTCTAAAACATTGACCATGACAACGGATTTTATAACAGCAGATGTTGTAACAATAAATGCCATAATAGTTGTCAATGTTAAATCTGTTGAAAATGATGTAGCAATTGATGCTCTAACACCCATTCAGATCCCTTCAACCTAGTAGTATCACCAATTTTCAGCAATGTGAAGAGGTCTTTCTTAAAATATGGTGTTGTGGCTATTTTTATCATTGTCTAAAAAAAAAAAAAATATATATATATATATATATATATATATATATATATATATATACAAAAAAAGGGATATATAGGGACTCTTTAAGCCAATATTTTGTAACATTTTGTGCTATATATATATTACATTTCCACACTCAAGTGGATGGATGGTTAATGTTTCCTTTCAATGTTGAGTAGATAGATGTAGTAAAGGTGTTGAAGATGAAATGGTTATGGGGAATGAGACTAGAGTTAGCTCTAGGTGGAGCAAAAGGATCAACAAGAATGGCACAAGTGCAATTTCAACTAGCAACGTTGACTCTCTAGTTGCAAGAAGTGATGAAAGGGAGCTTCACTTTGTCTATGTCACTTCCTAGAGAAATGATTGTGTTTGAAGCTCACATGTAGAATATCTGGGAGATAGAGAGATTGTTCCACCCTAGGCTTAGGCTTAGAGGTAAAAACAAGTCAATGACTTGTGGGACGACAAAAGAACTTGAATTTAGTCTAAGAATGAAGGAAAGGAATGTGACTTAGAGGTGACTTGGGGCTGTCCTAAAGGGAGGCTACAGGTCTGCACTAAAATTGTAAGTTGATTGTTCATTGCGACTTCTACAAGGTAAACACATTCCAGAAAGATGATTGTTGCAAATGATTTGTGCTTGCCTATTAGTTTGAGAACATATTCAAGGTAGAGTTTTCTAGGGATAGTAATTAGGGGTCAAAGTCAAAATCAATATAATCCTTGGAATATATTAATTGGCATCGATCACTTCAAAGATTGGGCGTGATGAACCTCTATTCACTGGTGAACCTAAGGATTTTAGATGTTATAGTAATTTTCAACTAAAGGAATTGAACTTCCCTATGAAATAGCCTCTTATTGATGAATTATAATGTTGGAATACATTTATAATTAGGCTTGAAATCTAGTACAAACATAGTTGACTATGCCCTTTGTTGATCAAGAGCATTGATCACAACAATTTTTTCTTTTGGTCAATTGTATACAAATTGAACATTGAGAAATGGTTATGTGAATTGCATTGACAATGGATTAATGAATTGCATTGGAAACATTCATTGATTTTTAGAGACATCGTTGTTTTCTTTTATATTTATTTTCACAATGATCCATGTTGATGAGATAAATAGGCCATAGGCCTACTTTTTATGGATCATATGTTATCAAAGCAACTTAATTTTTGGCCTTGAAAGAGATGTATCACCTTGAGGAGAAATTTGAGTGGGTAGAAAGCCATTTCAATTTGCTTGTCAAAGCTTGAAAGTGGGCAGCTAAAGATGTGTTTCTTCCACCAAACACTACACCAACACTTGGGAGATCAAGAAAACAAATTGAGAAGAAAAAACATAGGTAACAACGGATTGAGAAGCACAAACATAGGTAAAAAAACTGTATTGTTGAAACTACTAAAACAATGACCATTACAACGAATCCTGTAACAACAAATATCGTAACAATAGATGTTGTAACAGCAGATGTTTTAACAATTGAGGGGGTAGAAATCCATTTCATCTTATTTTTCAAAGCTTGAAAGTGGGTATCCAAAGAGGTGTTTCTACCACCCAACACTACACCAGCGCTTGGGGTGTTGTAACGTTTTCTTATTACATTGAAAATTTCAAAATTTAGATTAAAATTTAAAAAAAAAAATGTTTTTATTGTACTTTGTAGTAGTTTTTGTGAAAATATATAATGCCAAAATATATTATTTTGTTTTATTTTAATAAATAAAATTTCAAACCATCGCACACTAACTATCGTACATTTTCTATTAGCGGTGATTGATGCTTTGGTGATCGATGGCTCTTGTTCTATTGTGCAACCCCCCACCTCCCCCTCCCCCCCTATTGGTCGATATTTAATGAAGGGGGGGCATAAAAATTTAATTTTCCAAAACAACTTTTGCAATGTGGTAGTGACATATGAATTGCACACCCCCCCCCAACTCATTACCACTTACCACCTACCTCCCACACAAAAAACCATTTCTAGTTTTTGGTAATAAATATCACCTGCCACCATTGTATTGATCATTTGCCACTTAATTCTGAATATAATTTTTCATTTAGTTCTAAATATTCCCATTATCAGAACGTTCATTCCATTGTGTTCTCACTCCCCTTCATAATTCAGTCGCTCTTGCCTTTGTCTATTCCCTCGCACCTTTCCTTCAGTCACTAGACATGGAGAATCAAAGTGTGGAATTACTGAAAGGCCTCAATGACAACTCAAAAATACAATGTGTGGTACATTTTATAGGTAATTTTTCTCCTTGCTACAAGTTTATAGTTCAAAATGAGTTCAAATAAAGGAAAAGAGTCTCAGGTTCAATCTAAAACCTTCCCAAAAATTAATGAATTTCCCTTAGTTTATAGGGAAAGTATAATAGAAGATCCAAACTCAGAGCTTGACCTATATGAATTGTAGAATTGGGCTTCCCAAAAGTTTCAAGATAATAGCAACGATTTTTCTGTGTGGGAGTCTTTATTATACCAGTGTATATTTCCTCAAACTCGTCTTTTTCCACAATTTGTAGTATGGTGTGTGGGCAGGTACTTACCTAGTAAGAAAACCATAACTTCTGAGTCCATTTTAAAAGCCTTTTGCATATCTTTACCCAACACTTTGCACCCATTCTCTAGTGAAATTCTCTTGGAAATATATTAGAAGTTAATTTTTGAAAATAGTAGCTATTTTTGAATTATTCATTCCTGAAGGGACTAGTATTGCCACTCACAGTTTGTCTTACCCTTCATCAATATTTCCATAATGTTCAAGAAAAATCATATCCATTTTATGATGTATTTTAGGGTATCAAAGTGATGAGAAAGTGGATGAAGTAGTTCTATATTTTCTGTCAACTTTTTGTCCAGATAAGAATCCACAAATCTTATTCAATTTCAGCCAACTTTTATCTGAGGCCATTCATGACCAATTTCTTAAATTTGGAGTTGAAAAACTTTTAAATATTAATAATTCTTGGTGTATTTGTTTTTGTATTATCAGTTAGACATATTCCTAATACAATTTCAAAAGCAGGATCTTCAAGGGAATCAATGGTCTATGATTCATTGTACATCCTTGGTCAAAAGGAATTCTGAGGAATTTTCTTTCACTAATTTTGTGAACAAATTTCTTCGCATATGCTACAGTATATTGATTGATAGTCCTCCCAGAATTCCACCTAAAATTAAAAGGATTATGTAGCTTAGTTAACAAACAAGGTTTTGCGATTGGTATTTGTACCAACACTTTACAAAAATTAGATTGTATGGGTGTGAACTTCCACCCTATCAGTTGCCAATTTTTTTCCTATGCATATTTTTGCACTTGAACTCATCAAGCAAAGCCTCAGCATAGATCAAGTGAATTTTTTACCTAGAAGAAAACAATCCTTGTTTAAATTGAAGGCATAGATAGGGCCATTTATAGTGAATAAGAGGTTAGCATACAAAGAGGTGGAACAATTATTGGCACAAATGAAGTTTAAATTGGGGGTTACTTGGACAAATGACCCCATTGGGAGAATTTGAGCCATCCGAGTTTAGCAGAAATCCCCACCTTATTTTCATTTGTCCAAGCCTAAGATATAGAAATTTTATAATAAGGACACCTTGGAGGAAAAAAATTTGCAGGAAGAGATAGAAGAACAAACTATGGAACAATGAGTAGGATAGAAAATTTTGGTTACACCTCTAATGAAAGAAAAAGAACTTAAGAGGAAAAATGAAAGCTTATCAAAGTCATAAATGGAACAGTTCAAAGTATACAAGATAAAGAAGACAAACAATAAGGAGGGAGTTGTATTAGAAATTATCCCATCTGACATTTTTCACTAGCTACTATTGTTTCAGGTGAGCCTATTTTCAAAATGCAAGAATTGGATCCAGGGAAAAAAAGAGATTCTCCTTATTCTTCTAACCAAAACATATTTTCTGAGTTTTTTGAAATGAACTAAAAGAATAAGGCTTTGACAGAAATAACTTAGGCTGAGTTCTGGAAGCAAACTTCTTCTAGTAAAAATAGGTTGCTTTCAGCTCTTGATACTGAAAAAGGTGAATTTAAGTTATCATTTTTTGAACCTAAAGGTTCTAATCCTAGATATGTTGGAGATTATAATATTTTTGTTTTATCTTTCAATACTAAACAGATCCATCATATAGATCAGATTGATCTACATAGACAAACTAGTGAGATGATTTATTCCTCCCTCACTAGTTATGCTTCAAATGTATCAAAATTGTAGAATTCTTTGAATAATACTATTGTAGAACTTAAAATGGAAATGACTTCTTCTCTGGTGAAGGATGTTAGGATCAAATCACTAGAATACCTTGTAATTAAAGTAGGTTTGGATCCCAAAAATGTGGATGCATCTCAAGAGATTGTTAAGAAGAAAAAATGACTATATTCAAGCACTTAGAAGATAGTTGAAGTTACCCACAACAGAACATCCCCAAACACAAGAAATTGGAGAATTAGAGAAGGAGAAGGAAATTATATTATCTTATCTAATTGAACAGAACCTAGAGATTTAGAAAATGAAAGAAAGGATGGAAGTTGTTAAAAGAGAAGACCCAAACTGACATTGTAGTAATTACAACAATAGAAATAGGTTCCACAGAAATTATATTGCATGCACTATCTTCTCTTAAACTAAAGGATGTTGAGATTGGTAGATTGAAAGAAAAAATGGACAAAGCTTAGATGAACACAAATTAATCAGAGAATGACTTAATCAAGGAAATAAAGAAAAATAAAAAATTTCAAAAGCAATTAGAATAGTATTTCAGCGGTTCTAACAGTGTTCAATATTTATCACAAGGAAAAAAACAAATTTGGATATAAATTATGTCATTTGTGTCTGATATTTGGAATTCTGTGGAGATTATTGTAGAACAGGAAGAGTTGATTGAAAGAGCCAAAGAAGTTATTAGTGATATCAAAATAAAACTAGGAAATAAACTTGGACAAGAAAGTCAGATAATAAAAGCTCTAAAGAAAAGGTCTAGAGAAGAACTTGAAGAACTAGGAATTGAAGGCATAATAGAATCAATTATTCTGAATAGAAAATTTCTCATGAAGAAAACTCTAGTACTATGTAAAAAGGAAAAGTGTGAGAATCTTCTAGTGCAACTCAAAAAATTCTACAGAAATTTTTCAATTCTGCAAGAGAGAGGTCTTCCATCATTTAAGAATTTGTGTGGCTAGATGGTAATAGAAGACCAATATGAAATATTATTGAAGAGAGAGATAGGGGACAAGACAAAGTTTGTTGGAATCAAAGGAGATATTAGCGGTCAAAATCTACTTCAAATGTTAGTTGATGAAATTTTCATCTGCTATGAAATGAAACACTTTTTCATAGTAAAACCTTCTTATGAGAAGTACATTGATGAAGATGAATCATATAGACAAATGATGGATCTCAATTACCCAACAGATGAAGAATGGGAGTAGTTTTTCAAATTTGTTCAATAAATTCAGCTTATCAACATAGCATATTAGCAACACATCACATCTATTAAGCATTTTGAGCAACAAGAACATAGCAGTTTCAAATACATTGAACATGAATGCAGAAACCAAGCACAGTTGCAGACATTTTTGGAGCAATTTTCTGAGAATTTTCTTATTTTTAGTTAAAAGTAGTGTTGCAAACATCTAGATAAGATCCTGATTTTATCTCGAAATCATGATTTTTTGGCCTAGATGACGTTTGTCGATTTGTACCAATATTTTGACAGTACCTTGATTTTGCCAATGTTTGCCAATTTTTACCAATATTTTCCTTATTTTTATGAATTTTTGGTTTTTCGGACCCTTGTCAATTTATCTTGATGTCGATTTTGGCAACATTGGTTAAAAGTTGTTTAAACGTTATCCAAAGCCTTGGATAAGAATACTCTAAGAGATAGGTTATTTTGTAAAGCACTCTATATAACCTTATTTTTTAACAAGAAATGGTTGATACCTGGAGCAAGTTTTTATAATATTGTTGTAATACTTTCAACTTGGATATAATCAAAGGCTTTTGGTTTTCTTTCATGACAATGATTATGTACATGGGAGTTCTTCTTGTAATTTCATAGCCTATTTCTACATATATTTGAGAATAGTATAGGACATTGGGAAGGGCTAGATTGAGTATTAATCTCCCTAACATCGCTCTGTAAAGTTATGTTCACAACTGAGTTAGAAATTTAAAAATATGTTTAATTCACTGCCCATAAATCTTTAGATTGTTGCTTCTATGTTGTACTTAGATATATTTTTGTTGTCTATAGAGGTTCATCTATACGTCTATGTTATTATTAGATGATTAAATGTTCAGGGAGAATTTTTTCCTTCTAAATTCCTTTCAATTCCTCTTTCAATTTCTCTTGATTCCTCACACTGATGCTTTGGCTCATTTCTTTAGTCGAGGATTGTGTACAAAGATACAACATGGGGGATCAAGAAAAAAAATTTAGAAGCATAAACATAAGTAACATTGGATTGAGAAGAAGATGTTGTAAAAATAGATGCTACAACAACAAGCCAATGTTAAATCTATTAAAAATGTTTGATCGGAATCTAGATTAGGGGCAAAAATTAGCTCAAAAGATAAAGTGCTTGGAATTATTCAAAACCTAAACGACCGCGTCCTTCTCAGCAAAAGGATCCTAATGGAACTCATTTCATTCAAAACAGAGTTTGTATGAGGAAGATAGAGCCCACTTTGCCAAACTAAAGAAATTAAAAAAAAAAATGTAGCCATTGCACAGTTAGTAGTTTGCACTGGTAATGTGGTAGGTGACAAGGCAGGTCAATGAGTTAGTCAACAACTAATGATGTCTTTCCAAGTGGCGTAATCTGGTTGGTTTGTAGGTGGGTGATGTGGTGTGTTTTCATTGGTTTGAATTGGACCAATGAGGAGGGGACAAGTGGCAAGCCTAGAGGTCACCACGTGTCCCTCCCCAAAGGATTGGATAATTGGCACAATGTAAAGTTTTTATGGAGGCGTTGGGGTTCGAGCCCACAACCTCCTCTGCACAGGCCAAGTGACAAACCGCTACACCTGCACCATGAGTCTTAACAATATATGGTTTCAAGTTATATTTAAATGTTATAACGTATGCGGTTGGGGTTGAGGAGGGCCAACCTTCCCATGTGAATACCACCAAAACCACATGCACTAATGGCTAGCAATCAGTAGAACCAACGGATAGCGCAACAACGTAAACCATAACATTCACAATTGTTGCCACCATGTGACTCCTCCAGCGAGAGGTTATAGTTATGGTTATTCAAACCGATAGCTCTACACAACCGTTAACATTTATGCCATGTGACAACTACACCAATCCACCAAGTCAATGACTATAAAACTGTGTGAATTATGCACTAATCCAAATTTAACTGTCAATTAGTCCCATTTAGTGTTAATTAATATGAACTTAACGTCTAATTAACCCGCAGATAAGGTTGTCGGAGTTTTTGGAGGACCGATAATTTCAGCACTAACTCCAAAAATAGCGGGACTAACTAGAGTTCCTCCAGTTTTAGAGGAGGTTTACTAGGAAAAAGCAGTTTTGGTCATAACTGGAGAAACATTTGGCCAAATTGAGCTCAGAAAAAGGTGTTCCTAGCTAATTTTGATGCTCTGAATCCATTGAAGTAGTTTTCAGGAGAAATAGAGCATTGTAATCTGTACTTTTTTCCATTTTGAGCAAATACAGAGGCCCAAGCCATGGAAGCTCGACTAAGGAGATGTAGCCCAAGAGGGGTGAACTCCTTTATCAAAACATTGTGTTAAGTGTTCTTTTGAATGGTTTTTTGTTCAACACTTGTTTTTCATGCTATTTTTCTCATGATCTTAACATAAAACTTGATCAAATTTATCTGTTTACATTCACAATCATCCTAAGAAAACCTATGCACATGAAGCAATGGACAAGCATTTGTTTATAACTCTGAAGTTGAAATTAGCACAACAAAACTAACATTCAACAACAAATCAAGTTGGTATCAAAGAAAAAGTTATTTACTTGATTTCTTGAGTTTTGTGCAAGTAGGTTTTATATGGTTACAGATTTGTGAAGTTTTTTTGATGCATTACAAGTGTGATGGCGGCTTCAACAAGTGATGTTTCTAATCCATCCTCCATAGCAAAAATTTTTTATGAAGAGATGTTGCAAGAACTTATCATCACAAGAGATATGGTGCAAGATCTGTATTAATATAGGAAGGAGAACACTATACTTCAAGAGAAGTTGATGGCCATGAAGGAGGATAAGCAAGAGCTTCTTGAAAATATGCATCAGATGGATATTCAACTCCATGATGCCAAGGAAACCCTAGCCAAGTATGTGCATGAAAATGAGGTATTTTATTCAATTTTATCTTCAATTTCCTCTCAAAATGAATGTTTTAGTGCTTTTGAAAGACACACTAGACGAATAGGGTCCAAACTATTGATGGAGATGGGCTATGAAGGTAAAGGGTTAGGCAAACATGCACAAGGCATAGTTGAGCCGATTGTTGTTGAGGAAAGTCCTAAGTATTTGGGTCTTGGTTATGGACAACATGATGGAGAATGCTCCAAAGCCAAGAAGGCACATAAAGGTGTTCCAAGAAGGAATTTCATTACATGTTCATTACCTCAAGCTTGTGAAGTTTGTGTTCTTGAGGAATGCAAAAGTTTTATACCCACTTTGCAAGACGCTGCTCATAAGCATGCAACTAGTGGAAATGGCAAACAAGAGGGTGTTGAAAGCTCTAAGGTCATTGAAACCATTATTGGTGTTCTGAAGGGAGCCGCTACTTCATCAAATTCACCTCCTTAAGAAGGCGACAAAGGTGAATGTGCAAGGTATAATCTACCTTTAATCAAGTTTCTTTTGATTATGATAAACATGGTAAATCTTCACATAATATTTGGAGAAAAATATCATGTTATTTTTGTGGTTTGAATAACCATATTGTTTCGAGTTGTTGGAAGAGGATAGCCATACACATGAAACTTTCAAAACAAAAGAGACAAAAAGCCAAAGGTCCATTGGATAATGGAGGCTATGTTTAAAGAAGATGCAATTATTTTTCACTCATTGTCATAAGCAGGGTCATCTTATAAACAAGTGTTGGACTTTGCATCGAACAAGTCATCCACGATAGTTGAAGAAGGTGGGGAGACATTTTGGTAAATATGGAAACAAGGATTCCATAGTTGATATGGGTCAGGATGATACACATGATGAAGTGCAGCTGAAAGAAGCGCCATTAAAATGGTTTGGAAGGAGATGGGTATATTTCTTAGCCAATTAAGGCCTTGTATTTCTTTGGATAATTGATGTAAATAAGGAAAGATTTGCATTTCCTTATTAATGTATTTCCTTTTTATTTGGATGAATTTATTTTCTCCTAAAAGTATGTTGCATGTTGCATGAAGCAATCTGTTGGAAAAGTAGATTTATGTTGACTCACTTAGATGCAGCAAACATGGCAATTTGTAACTACAAATTTGCATGCATGTTTATGCTAGGAAGATGTTCGAAAGTGGATTATGTTGACTCACTTTATTGCAAAAAAATTGGACATTTCATCTCTTTAAGTACTCATACATACCATTGGGATTCTTGTACAGGTGATTGTACTTGTGAGAGAGAGTTGAGAATTGTTATACATGCATGAGAGTTTGTGTGTGTGAACAGTGGAATTTTTTATAGTTTCATTGTGTTTGAACATGCACGAGTGTTGGCTTGTGTGCTCGATTGATTGTACATGTATGTTATATCGAAGTGGAAGAGTTTATTTTGTCTCCAAAGATGAAAGGGAGATGTGACAAATTATTTCATGAGAATGTGAAATTCTTGTTGTAAATCGTCAAGTTGTTGTACATGTTTTTGCTTGACTTGAAAGTCAGTTGTTTGAAGAAGCATGTTTTGTCGACTTTTGTGTAGTCGATGTTTTATAACATCTTGGTGTATAAAATATGTAAGAGTACATGACGATGTTCACATGATGTGACATTTTTTTTTTGAAGAAGCAAAAAGAAGAGGTCGTCAAGTTATATATTCTTGCATGCGAGTTTTTTTAAGGAAACACCATTAACCTTGAAGGGTGTTTCTTGTGACAAGATATTGCAGGATTTTGGAAGGTCCTAGCTTGAGCAAGAGGCTCATGATTAGCCTTAATTCTAAAATCATGACATGAGCAGCATGTTAATACTGGAGGATGATGGAATCAAGAAGTGTGAGTGGACAAAAATTTCCAAAAACAAATTGCATCCATTGTATGTTATTTGATGTGTTGACGCCAAGAAGTGAAAGAGATTTCGAATGCATTCTTCCAGATGTGGAATTTGGAACCGTGGAGATAAAATAATGGTCATTTATTTTCTTTCTATTACTGATATTGGAACTCATTGTTGTAGTTCACTGAGATGGGCTTAACTTGGAAAAGTGGTTTCCAAGGAGAAGCTTGCATCAAATGCATGTGATGCAAAGGAGGAACATGATTCTCAGTGGGAAGGCCATCAATCAGCTTTCTAAGCACCGAGGGATCACTTTGGTACAGCAAGGTAATCAGCAAGTAGCCAACAAGTGTTGGATTGGGTCAATAGCAAAAGAAGAACATTGGTTGAAGTGACAAGTCATTTGCAAGGCAAGGCATGTCAGTGAACCCAAGTGGTTGTCATGGAGATTTTTCCAAGTAGAATCAATTGATATAACTTTCTAAGGAGAATAGTATTCAAATCTCATCATATAACCAACTTTTTTGGGTCCAAAAGCTTGTCAGTGGGAAGGAGTGATTAGAATCTAGATTAGGGGCAAAAATTAGTTCAAAACTCAAAGTGCTTAGAATCATTTGAAACCTGAACGACCAGTCTGTCTCGGAAAAATGATCCCAACACAACTCGTTTCATTAAAAATGGAGTTTGTATGAGGAAGATATAGCTCGTTGACCGCTTCGTCAAACATAAGAAATTAAAAAAAAAAAATGTAGTCACTGCACAGTCAATAGTCTGTATTGCTGACATGGCAAGTGACTAGGCAAGTCAACGAGTTGGTCAACAACTAATGATGTCTTTCCAAGTGGAAGAATCTGGTTGGTTTGCAGGTGGGTGATGGGGCATGTTTTTATTAGTTTGAATTGGACCAATGAGGGGGGGACAAGTGGCAAGCCCAGAGGCTACCACGTGTCCCTCCCTAAAGAACCGGGTAATTGGCACAGTGTAAAATTTTTATGGAGGCATCAGGGTTCGACCCCGTGACCTCCTCTGCACAGACCAAGCGACAACATATATCATAAGTTGAAATTTCTATGGAGGTTGGCCCAAAATCATGGGATCAAATTAAAATCCCAAAAAGAATTATTTATATGGAGGATATCTTAATGGGATAAATTTAATTATATGGTCCAAATTTAAAAGTAACATTTGGGACCCATATTAATTAATATAATCCTAAGTATCTATCTTACCATACTTTTGGTCCAAGGCATAAAGGAGTTTTTTCTTGTAGCATAAAAAATTAATAAAGTTTTCCACCTAAGTCGACCCTAGGATAAATAAAATATTCAAAATAAATTTAACTTGTCCCAAAATTAAGTTTTCAAGTTTTCAATGGATCCCTCTAGAAGCTCATCAAAAATCTATATAAACTAAGATATGAACGGACAATGGTATCAAATTTCTTTTGTCTTGTGAAATAAAAGTTGAAGCAACGAAAGTTCTGTGGAAAGTTCGATTTGTTGCTATTGATATGTCTCATTATCTCTGAAGAAAGATCTAAGGAATGAATATTATATGATTTCCTATAATGTGAATTATTTCCAACAAATTGTAAAGTCTGAGAAGAGGCTAAAGCTGTTGGGTTTGGATGTGAGTTTCTGCTGAATTAAGGTTTTCGATTATTTGAAGGGAATATTGATGGTATTAAGAAACTGGAAGAGGAGAGGTGAAGTGTGTTCTCTGTGGCACGATTTGGTTTTGGGTTTGTTATTTTATTTTGGCATGGGGTCTAGATCATATTTCTTTGCAGGGAAGATATCTATCTTTTGAAGTCTAAGGCCAAGGGCATTCAAGTTTAATCTTCTACGGGAGGCCAAAATTTTCTGGGCTTAAAATTCTATATTTTGGTTGGTTCTTTCACTGAGAAAATGTAAGTGGGGTTTTTGTGCAAGATCGATCTTGTTTATGACCAATTAAGATCATAACACCGTGTGTAGCTATGATAAAAGGATGGCTAAAACTTGGAGCAGTGGCAGCGAATGAATAAGAGAGCACAGGCTTGTGTGATGATTATGGTCGATGATTATGGTCTTTATGTTGTAGGGATTTCTTTGTAGGGAAATGTGATGATCCAATTCATTTTGTCGCAACACAGAATTCAGTAAAGAAAATAACTCTCCTTCCTAACATAGGAACATGAGATTACCTAGCGTTATCTAATTTCTTTGCTTTGATGTATAGATGCAGTGACTCGGTTGCTATATATCCAAGACTAGTTGTGACCGTAAAGTGATCAAGACATAATATAGTGGAGAAACAACGATATAGATTTGTAGTGTGAAGAATCACTCCAAAGATTTAAAAATCATTGTTAAAATATATACTTCCAGCACAGCGGAGGAATAGTAAGTACGTGCACATTTGGACATGGCCTTAATCGAGTAATATATTAGCTTTCAATGGATAATTAAAGCCTTTTGTTGTTGAATCAATGAACAAATAAATGTTGGAAGTTGATATCTGATCTGCTAACCCCTTTCTTTGAACCGTGGCATCATGCTTCAGTGGATGGAAGGATCCAGTCGGGAAGTGAAAAAAGCAACACCAATACTTTGAGCAGTGTAAGTGTCTACTAAACTCTGAGGGGCTAGAGAAAGATGTGGGTGACTCAATGAATACATCATAGAATATTCAACATGCTAAGTCACTAAGTGTTTCCAGTTTGATGAATATATGCTTAGCTATACATGGGAGAAGTCAACCAAAGTTCTCCTCAATCAAAGGAGTGGGTAACAACAAGAAGGGAGTCTTGCAGCAGAGGAAAACTGGTCTAACAAACGAGCAAAATAAAAATAATATTCCTTCAATGTTAAATGTATTAAAGACAGAGTATCATCTTGCCCAAGATGTATTTTTGAAGGCAGAAAGTTGCTAAAGCCTTCAAACATACGGAAGGTATTCTTTTATTCAATTCTCACGACAAGGAACAAGGAAAGGAAGAAAATTATTTGAAGGACCATGGTTCTAAGCCAAATTTTAATCCAAATAAATTTTCTCTTTTGGACATTATCACTGATAGTAGCGATGGAAGTTTTTGAAAAGGTCACCATTGGAGTTACATGCATCTTTTCCAATAGAAATGATTTGGCAAATGTATTTGATATGACAGTAAGATTGTATAAAGGGAGCAACATGTAGTACAAGTAGAATTGCAACTTGCAGTAGTAAGCAATATGTCAGTGTAGTAGCAACAGAGGCCGCAGGTGACAATAGTGGTGTAGCAGAAGGAGAGGCGGTAGTTGAAGGCTTGAAGAAAAAAGTGCGATAGCAACAAAAGAAGCAAAGTCTGGAAATGGACAATAGGTACAACAACAGAAAATATGGGTTTGGAACAACAACAGAGGTAGATTAATTACAACAGTAAAGGAAAAGCATTTATTACACGAAAAATTGTCACCATGACTTTCTGTAATCAATATGAGTCTATCACCACTCATACATACCTCCTTTGCAAGTCTTAAACCTCAGCTCTGCATATCAAGCTTTGAAAATGAGAGAAAGTCCTTAAAAATCTCTAAAACTCTGGTTTTGCACTTTCTCTTAGCCTTACCTGTGATGCCGCACCCACTGGTCATGTCCCCTATGCACATGGCCGCTCTGTATCTGCATATATGGGTGCGAACCCTGTAAAAATGAAAAGGCGAGAGTTTATTCTTAAAAACTCACTTTGAGTCAATTCTGGAAGCTTCTAGAGGGAATATTGCGCTGGCAAGTTCGCTCCTTGAGAGTGCATGCATCCCATCCCTTAAGGAGCTAACCCCTTGATGTGAGGAGCTTATCCCCTTGAAGAAGGACTCTATCCCTTCAATAGTGGACCTGTAACCTCCTTCCCTTGCACTATAAAATGAAGCTTTGGGCTGGTTACTGGAGAGGTTGAAAGCTGAATATTTTTTAGGGTAAATGTTGTTGGAACTTAGTCTTCCTAATTGAGCTTTTGAGAGGAAAGATCACATACCTTTTGATCTCATTTGGGAAAGAGTGAGGCTTGTCAAAGTAGAGGAGATTCCTGTTTGGACCCTGGGAAGAGCTTGTACAACATCAAGGCACCAAGGTTGTAAAGTTCTTCTTTCTCAAAGTTAATACAATCAAGTTTATTTTTCTCAATAAGCTGCATGTAATGGTTTATTTCATAGACTCCTTGTCACTATGATGAACATGATTTATTTATTAGCTATGCAGGTGTTCTTTGATGTGTGCTTGTTTGTGTTTGTAGGTTATTAAAAGGATACTCTTTGAAGCTGTTGGAGCAAGGCTGCCACAAACTAGCATTGGACTTGAGGTAGGGTCTAAAACACCTCTTAGTTTGTATTAATGAATCGAAATATGTTTAGAGAAAAGTAGATTTTCTTGTCCTGCTTGTTTCTAGATATCAATTGATACTAGGGAGAACGGTCTTGTCCGCAAGAATGATTTATCTGCTTAACAAATTGGCGACTCCGCTGGGGATGGGATTTGATTGTTTAATTTTCCTTGATCTTTGATCTGAGAAACTTGATTTTTTGTTTCTGGTTTTTACTTGATGTGTGTGGGATTGGGTAGTTTTTCATCTTGGATTTATTTTTAGTTTTTATAAAAAATTTACAAGGACCGCACGTTCTGTTTAAGTTACAGTGCGGACCTGACCGCACTATTACTTTACTGCATAGAGAGGTATTGCACCTGGTTTCACTGGGGGCCTGCAGACCCTGTCAAAATTTTTGAAAATCTTGAAATCTTTTCATCCAATTTAGTTTAGATATTTTTTGTTACTTTTATCCTCTGCCCAGATCTACATATATCCTGTTAAAAGTCTCTCATAAGCGAGTTCCATTGGTGTTGTGTTTTGAATGAATTTCTAGAAGTTTTTGCATACTTGGTTTGGTCTTCACTCAGTCTTTGTAGTGACTTGAAGCTTAGAAGCCTAAGAGACCTTAGATCACCCTGGAATCTTTTGTCTTCTTGATAAGTCTGGCTGGTTTGTGAGATCTTCCTTTGGTGAGAAATCAATTTTGCTTCTCTTTGCAAAAATTTGAATGAACTTGGTCAAGTTGTGAATTTCATTTGTTATAAAAACATAGCTGGATGTTTTTGGTTGATTTGTCTTGCTAAACGATTTGATCCTTAGTTTGTTGAATAACTAAAGGAAAACATCCTCAAAAAATATTTGAAGCTTTTATTTCGATTAGTTCTAAGAAGTTAGATCTCAAGATTAGATTTTTTCATAGTTTTGAGTGTGTTGTCTTGAAATTTTAGTTTCTCTTTTGAAAATTGTTTTTCTAGTTTTGAGTGTCGAAACGAAAAGGGATTTATTTTGTGAGCATAATTAGTAGCTTCGTTTGAGTGTTTTGAAAAAGACAAAAACAAACAAAAGTTTTTCTTTTCGTCTTTATGTTAAAGGAAAGTTGTGTTTTCAAGAATTGCATTCTCAACTCTTCCTTTAGCTAGAGATTCATTGAAAAGGAAAAGCATTGATCATCTTAGGTGCATTTTTTAGCGTTTTGGAGTCGAGTCCTCATACCTCAAAGTTTCATCTCCATACCTTTTGACTTAAGAAACAACCAATAAAATTAACGCTTAATTAAAATTCATCTAGCAATCTTTTTATTTCTATGGCTCTTATTCATCAACATAGCTTAGGCTAGTATCTTGGAGTAGGGAGTAATTAACTCTCCAAAATAGTTAAAACAAACAAGTAGTTGATCTTGCGGTAGGAAGAAAATCCAATTGTTACATCTATGCTCTGGGAAAGCTCCTCTTAAAGGAGAAGCACGAGATCATATATGAACCAGTGAGGTAATAAATCCTTCCTCATTGGGAACGATAGAAGATATTCACGTATTAAAAATGGTAAACCTCAGATTGACCATTGTCGAGGAGCCTGGGGTCACTTGTTGGTAAACCTTGGATTATGTCAAGGAGCCTTCAAGGGGATTGAGCTTATTACTCTACCCTTGCGTACGTATCAGATCATAGACTGTTCCCCCAGGTATATTTGTTTCTGTTGGTAACCTTAGTGGCTATAATCTTTAGGATCTGTCCTGAGGTGACGGTGGAGGGAAGATCCCACTGTACCTAGAACAGATGTCGACTAGACTCACTTGGACTCTCTGGGGGGTTATCTTCACTCGAGACGGTTTTGTGGAGAAACTTGTGCCAATCTGTTTCATTAAGGAGGTTGTCAGGGTAACTGTTCTAACCACCATTCTATATTGAATTCTGTGAGGTTGGATTTCATCACCAACTAGTGTTTTCGGTATGGAAAAATACTGTTTGTGTGTGGTTTGAACTCTTATATTGTTAGGTGTGTGATTCAATTGTTTGGTTCTTTAGAGACTTTAGGTGATTTTCTTGAGATTTTCTTTGTTTTTGTGTGAAGTAATTAATTAATTAATCGTGGCTGAATTACCGCGACAATCCCGTAGACTTCGGGGGCAGCCTCCCGAATATACGCCAAGTCAACTTGAAGGGCTAAAAGCTCTTGTCACACCTAGTGAAAGTAGAGTTGGGTCACCAGAGGCCGGAGAATCATCTTTGGTTATTCATCCTGATTATCACATTCCAACAACATAGTATATTTCTGAACCGCTTTCAGTTTCTGAGCTTACTGGTAGTTTTTATTCTACTGGTGAACTCGTTGAGGAACCTGAAATTTCTGAACCTGAAACTGAACCTACTGCTACTCCATCCTCAAGATTTGCTTCTCCAGTTTCTAGTGCTCTTGGTTCACCCAGGGTAGGAAGTGTCATTACCCAGAATCTTCCAACAGGACTTATTTCTATTGAAGAAATTATTATTTCGGACGAGGATATAACTCTCCTTGAAAATCAACCGACTATAGAACTTAGGGAGCGTGAATCTATTTTTTACAGTCCTTTTCGAAGTGACGCTTGGTACGTATCTTTGACAAACTTTTTAGAAAATCTGGGTCTCGCTGCTTCACCACCTTGTATTCCTTTTCATCCAATGCCCAGAGGTTATTATCCTCCTTTGAATATGTCAAACCGGTCGTCCATGTTTTCTCAAAAATCCAAAAAAAAATTATATGGTCGTCCTTCTATTCCGTCTGGGTATCAGTCAGTTTCTGGTACTTTTTCAGGAGCATCTCCTCAACCCATCAAACATGGGGTATCAACTGGTCATAACGGAGCTCCACCGTTAAGTGTAGAATAAATTCTTATGATGTCTGGTGCTATTCCAAATCCGCAACCTCAAGGTAGTCAAAATCCGCCTGGGGGGCAACCTCAAGGTAATCCGTTCTTGCCTGGGGGGCAACCTCAGGGCAGTAAAATACTGCCTGGGGGGAAACCTCAAGGTCAATACATACCTCAGGGTCAGTACATGCCTCAAGGTCAACCCCAGACTCAATAAATGCCTCAAGGTCAACCTCAGACTCAGTATGTGCCTCAAGGTCAACCCCAATACCAATATGTCCTCAAGGTCAACCCCAGTATCAATATATACCTCAAGGTCAACCCCAATATCAGTACCCGCCTCAAGGTTATCAACCTCAAGGTCAATACCAATCTCAAGGTTTCCAACCACCTTCTGGTCCATCTTTTGTTCAAGGAACTGGAAATTATCAGTCCTACACTCAACTTGGTTATGGTCCTCAATATGCTCAACCTGTTATGGGTCCTTACCCAGGAATGAATATGGTGTGGTATCCATCTCAAACTCAGCAGATTTTGCAACCCAATGTGCAATTGTCATCTCAACTTGGACAACCCATGGTTTTTGGTTCAACCCAGCAACCCGTCCAGTCTACTATCCAAACCTCTGCACCTGGTGTAGTTCATCAGCCTGGGCCTAGTTCGCCTCGAAATCCGCCTCAATCGACTGCTACAACTACTACAGCTTCTGTTCAATCTACCCCACCTACTTCTGGAGTATCGACAGCTCTGATTTCTACTGTTCCTGTATCAACTCCTCAGACCTATGTACCCCAGTCTGGACCTACAACCCAGACTTTGGTTCAGATGCCTGTAGGACAACCTGGTCCAAGTACGATTGTCACAAGTCAAACTCAATTTACTTATCAACCGTACCAAGGACATTATAAATACGGTCTTGTTGTGCAAACCCCAGTTTATCAGTATCAACCGTACCTTGGGTATACATATCAAAAACCTCATCCTCAACCACCCCAGTTTGGTCTGGTTAATCCTGGTTTTCTGGGAGGATATAATATTCAGAATGCGCATCCAATTCCAGGTTATCCTGGGTATCCTCCTCCTGGAGCTGGTCTTGTGTCCCAAATTTTTCAAGATCCTAACCGTCAGTTACCATTCATCGCAACTTTGGATTTACCTGACTTGTCACGCCTTACGAACGATCCAATTAATTATCTTCCGTACTGGTCACCAATGCCTAATAAGTTGCCCAGTGATATTACCAAGTTTGAAGGAAAACCTGGAGAGGATCCGTCGAACCATGTGATGACCTATCACCTCTGGTGTGCATCAAATTCCATTATAGATGATTCAATTCGTTTAAGGCTTTTTCAACGCACTCTGATTGGTCTCACAGCTAAGTGGTACATTGAGTTTCCACGAAGCTCTTTTTACAATTTTAGTCAGTTAGCTACTTCATTATTAATTCATTTTTAGTTTCCTGTCAGATATGACAATGGCACGGAATTATTAACTTCATTAAAACAGTCAACGTCTACATATATTTCAGACCATATTCATGAATGGCGACGTCAGCGACGTTTAGTGAAAGTTTATATCCCGGATCAAATTTTGGAAGAATGGTTTGTTAAATCCTTATTACCAAAAATCAGTGAGGATGTAGCTAAGGCAGGAGTTGTTACTGAGGAGCAAGTAATTGGTCAAGCTCAGTACCTTGACTTAGTTTATACGCAGTCAGGTACTTTACATGAAAAAATCCCCGATCTTCCCAAGCAAAATCAAATAACTGCAACTCCTTCAGGGTCTCATGTCGTTGATGGTATGATTGGTACAATTAATACCAAAAGTAAGAAGAAGACTGCAAAGAATTCTTCTCCTATTATAACTTTACCAGATTCCCCGACAGGAGAAGCTTCCGCTGAAGTTCCTGCCGATATTTATGTTGTAGAGTCTTCTACAGCCAAATCCAAATCCGGTGGTAAAAAGAAAGGGAAGAAGAAAAATAAACAAAACGCAAAAGAGAAACCAGAAAAAACTGAATCTACTGACGAGAAACGTAAACCTCTCTATCCTTGTCTCATCTGTGATGAGGAGCACTTTACAAGAGATTGTCCACATCGAGCTGAGGTTTCAAAAATCGTCAAAGGTTCTCAAATGCCTACTATCTTGAAGGATACTTTTCCCACTAAAGATAGTAAGATGATAGGTTCTTCCTCAAATGCCTCAGAAGAACCAATTATGATGATGTCCCATGTCAGGATTACAACACGATCGCAAGATTATGGAAGTAAGAATCCTGTTGTGGTAAGGAACCAGAATCTTCTAGTTCAAACCCATCAACTTCAACTCCTCCTGGTTCCGATCCACTACAGATTGAGAAACCTAATCCAGACTTAGTAATCAAACCGCCTACTAAAGGTATACTTCGGAAGTCAGCTTTCAATCCACATGCGAGAGCTGCTCAGAACTATAACATTGTTGAAGATTTAGCTATATCTCCTTCAGCAATGTCGACTTTGGAGGTGCTGCAATCATGTCTAGCACAGCGTAAATTGCTTTTGTCTGCTATAGGAGCGGTTGATGTTCATGATTCCAACCTTATAATCTTCAATTTAGAAAATAGTACACCTCATTTACGTCATCAAATGGCTTTCCAGATCCGAGTGTTAGTAAAAAACAAGCCTTGCTTTCGGACTATGATTTATGAGGGAGCTTCAACGTGTATTATTTCGATTTCGTGTTGGAAATCGCTTGGTTCTTTCACACTTAACCAATCCCCGACAATTTTGAAGGCTTTTGATGGCCGAGGGTTTCATCCTTATGGCATTCTGTAGGATTTACCTATAGGGGTAGAAGGAAAAACTATTAATCTAGATGTGGAGGTGGTTGATGCCCCTCTAGATTACAACCTTTTTTTGGGTCGCAGTTGGTCTTACGCGATGAATGTTGTTGTTTCATCAGTCTTTCGGCTAATAAAGTTCCCTTATAATGGAAATATCATTACAATAGATCAGTTGACTTACTTTTCATCTGACCCAGCCTCTTCTGAGAGTATTTAACATGTCGGTAAAACAGCTATCCCTTACAAGGATGTTGGGGTGGGATTAGTCAAAGATTCTAGTTTACTAGGAACTTTTTCCTTTCCTCCTCCAAACGTGTCGCCTCATTTTGCAACCATTCATATGATTTCATCAGACACTATTGTTCTTGATGATCCTTGGATCATTCCTTCCAATTCCGAGGTGGACTCAGTTGGTGATGCCATGCCCTTGAGTCCATTTGAAGTTGCATATCAGGCGGTACACTCGTTTTCCGACTCTAGTTCAACCAAAATCGATCCAATGAATGTGGTCAATGAGGAATCACTTTCAATCTCAACCTCAGATTCAACAACCTTTTCTGAAACTGTTCATACTAATGAGCAGATTCGTGAGATTTTATCTGTTAATGATTTACCATGGGAAGATCTTCATCATCGATCTTCGTTTTTACCTGAGCTTGATCATTTTGAAAATGATTTCTCGTCTATTTTTATCATTGATTGTGTCAAGGAACCACAGAATCCATTGAAACATTCTGATTCTGAGTTGAATTTGGGAAACATTTCTCGAACCATCCCTATTGACATTTCAGTGAAGCCCGGAGTTATTGAAAACATTCATATAGGTGCTTCTTGTACGGATGGAGAAATCCAAACTTATAAAGCCCTATTTCAAGAATTCCGCAATGTGTTTGCCTGGTCATACAAAGAAATGCCAGGAATCGATCCATCAATTATTGTCCATGAAATTAAAACTTACCCGGATGCTAAACCCGTCCAACAACATTTGCGTCAAATTCGCCCACAAAAAGATGTTGCTATTAAAGCTGAAGTTCAGAAATTACTTAAAGCAGGTTTTATATATCCGATCCCTTTAACGGATTGGGTATCAAATATTTTTCCTATTAACAAAAAGAAAGGAACGATAAGAATATGTATTAATTATAGAGATATTAATCGAGCCTGTCCAAAGGACAATTATCCAACTCCCTATATCGCTCAAATAATTGATGATTGTGCCAGCAGTGAAATGTTCTCCTTTATGGATGGATTTTCCGGTTACAATCAAATTAACATACTCCCTGCTGATCAACCAAAAACGGCTTTCATTTGTCCATGGGGGACCTTTGCTTATTGCAAATTACCTTTTGGGTTGAAGAATGCTAGAGCAACTTTTCAAAGGGCTATGTCTTACGCATTTCACAACATCAAGCACATTGTGCAGCCTTATCTCGATGATTTACCTACTCATTCATTACGTAGAGCCGATCATCTCACTCATTTACAAGCCATCTTTATGAGATGTAGGCATTATCGAATAAGGTTGAATCCACACAAATGTGTTTTCTGTATAGAAATGGGTCGCTTGCTGGGATTTGTTGTTTCAAAAGCCGGCATTCGTGTCGACCCCTCGAAGGTTGAAGCCATTGTTAAATACCTCCGCCTTCGACTCTTTGCCAACTCCAAAGTTTGCAAGGGAAAGCAAACTTTTTACGTCGATTCATTCCTAACTACGCTGAGATAACGAAAGGTTTTACCAGGTTGTTGAAATAGAATACTCCATTCTTTTGGGATGAGATAGCTCAGAAATATTTTGATGCACTTAAACACGCATTGACCCATGCACCGTTATTGCATCCTCCCAACTACAACTAGGATACTTTTTGTACCTCGTCGCTTCTCATTCCACCATTGGAATGGTTTTAGTTCAGGAAGATGAATTCAATGCTGAGCATGTGATTTATTATCTTAGTCAAAATTTGAGTCCGACTGAGCTTAAGTATTCGCATGTGGAGAAATTGGCTATGGTAGTTGTTCAAGATGTCCAGCGTTTTCGTCATTACATTCTACTACGCAAAACCACAGTACTTTCTGACTGTAACCTTATGACGTATATTTTGAGTAAACAATTGCTAGGGGGAAAGTATTCCAAATGGATTGTTATCCAACAGGAATTTGACCTGGAATTTGAAAAATCCAAGTCAAAGAAGTCTTTGGTTCTCGCGGAGTTGATGTGTGACTTCCCTCGTACTGATACCGAAACTATGGCAGAAGAATCCCTTGCGGATGAATCTTTGTTTCTTATTAGTACTCTTGATCCATGGTATGGGGATATAATTGTCTATCTCCAAACCCAATCTTTTCGGCCTGAAATTTCACGATCTCAACGAAAGAAAATTCGTTTCCAATCCCAACCATACAAAATTATTGGAGATACACTCTATCGTCGTGGGGTGGATTCTGTTTTTCATCATTGTTTAGCTCATGAGGAAGCCGAAAAGGTTCTGAATGGCTATCACTCTAAAGCGTGTGGCGGTCATATGTCTGGGTATGCCATAGCCCAAAAGATATTGCGCACTAATTATTTCTGGCCATCCTTATTTAAAGATTGTATCAATGCAGTCCAGAAATGCCACAATTGCCAAATTTTTGATCAAAATATGCGTGCTCCACCTGCTCCTCTCCACCCTATAATTTTCGTTGGTCCTTTTGCAAAATGGGGTATCGATTTTATTACATGTAACCCTCACTTGGCCAGGGGGCATTCGTATATCATCCTTGCGGTAGATTATTTTACCAAGTGGGCCGAGGCAATGCCTACATTTTCGGCAGATGGCAAAACTGCTGCTATTTTCATTTTCAATCATATAATTGTTAGGTTTGGTGTTCCTCAAGCGATTATCACTGATCATGGGAGCCATTTCTGAAACATCATGATGACAGAGCTAGTAGATCAACTTGTCCTGCGTCACGATAGCTCTACTCCATATTACCCATAGGCTAATGGTCTGGTTGAGGCAATCAACAAAGTTCTAGTCACCATGATCCAACTAATCATTGGTATTCATCGGTCGAATTGGAATAACATGCTATTTTCAGCGCTTTGGGCGTACTGAACCTCAGTCAAAACATCAACATGGTTCACTCCTTTCAACTCGTTTGCGGATTGGAAGCCATGTTACCCATTGAATGCGAAATTCTATCATTGAAAATAGCCATAGAATTACTTCCAGCCACTTCCAAAGAGGAAAAACATTTGTTGTACTTAGCTCAATTAGGTGAGAATCAACGTGATGCTGCTTTAGCAACTGAGACTCACGCAAAAAGGATAAAATCTCAGTATGATCGAAATGTTACACCTCGTAATTTTTCGGAAGGGGACCTAGTTTTATTATACGATCAAGCTAATGATAAGCTAGGGGCCGGAAAATTCGTACCCATGTGGCATGGTCCTTTTGTTGTTAAGCGAAAGCTGGCTAAAGGGGCCTATGAATTAGTAGATTTTGACAGTGTCTCTTTAGGTAAACCTAGAAATGGGCTTTACTTGAAAAGATATTATGCTTAAAAGTTTGGTGTGTAGATTCTAGTTAGAATAGGTTTCCTTCTAGTTGGTGTGTTTTAGATTAGAAAGTGTGCCTAGTTTTAAAGTGTGTTTTGTCGTTATTCCTGCTTATCTTGGTTTTACTCTTGATATTGTAGATGTCGGCGTCTTCTCAAACATACATTGGTTTTGTTGATGGTACCTATCATAGTACACGGAATATTTCTTCCGCAGCCTGGGTTATCTATTCACCCTCTGACAAGTTAGTATCTATGCATGGGGTAAGCCTTGGTCAAACAATGAATAACATTGCAGAGTACAGTGCAGTGATTGAGTTATTATCTGAATCCATCTCATTTGGGATTCGGAGTTTGATTGTAAGGTTAGATTCTGAACTCATTGTATTACAGCTTAATAGGGTTTATGCCATTCGAAATCCAGTATTATTAAGATTATTTTTTAGAGTTCGTCTCTTGGAACGTGAATTTGACTACATTGAATATCAACACATTCCAAGATATTTAAACACATTAGTAGATGCAGTTTCTTCTCAAATGATAAATAGACATTTGCAATAATCAAGACAGTAAATTTAAAAGCATCCCATAAACATGTTATACAAGATAACTAGTAATCGCGATATATCATAGCATAGAAGTGTGTCAAAATATACATCGTCTTCGATCATAGGTTGAAAAACACCTTATGATCGGAAAAAAATGATAGCACAAAAAGATATAAATGTCATATGAAGTCTACAATGGCGATCATCCTATCCCTGATGATGATCACGATAAGAAACCACTACTTGGGCTACCCTACAAAGGAACCTCCTAAAAGGTCCTGGGACCCCAATCACATAGTGTTGAAGCCTAAGAGGATTATCATCTATGCTAGTCTCTGGAATATCTACTGTTAAGCGTTCTAGATGACTCTCCAATTCGGCCAAAGCCTCTGCTGATTGGTCCTATGGGGTCGGTGCCATAGCAGTTGGGTGTCTTCTCTCATAGGGCGGGAGAGCGACTAGTATCCGTGGACCCACATCTGCATTTAAAACTTTTTACTATCAGTTTTTGGACGATTTAAAAAAACAAACAAAAAAAATATATAATTTAGAAAAGTTGAAAACAATTTTACCTATATCATCCCATTTCTCTCCTGGTGGAAGAGCCATGTCTAGATCACCATGATAATCCATCCCAGAATATGGAAAATCCTGTATCATGAAAAGTTGGTTTCCCAACCAGCAAAAATACTCAGGTGAGAACGAACAACCTCGGTGCCCTCCTCAGGATGGCGGGCCATCACTGTAACCCAGCGCATAATCCTGGGATCTCGGGGAAGTCCAGCCTCAACGGTAAGTTGTTGTGGAACCAGCATAGGTACCCTCTCTAGGGAAAAGCTCACAACTAAGTAACCATATCCAAAGTTCTTTACTTGTCCATTCTTTGCCCTAGTCAGTTGACCTTTCACATTGGCCAACACGACATCGCACCAGTTGAAGATGGTGCCTCGGAAGCAGTCTACTGCCATGTTCATCTGGGAACTGGTAGCTAAATGCAATGCTGCGCTTCCGCACAGTTTGGTGACAGTAAATGCGATCACTTTAAGTTCAGGACGGGTGATGGTCTTAACATCTATCCGTTTTTCCGCAGATTGGACATTGCAAAATTCTAGTCAGAGACTAGTGACAGACTGGCCACCTGGCCTAGATCCGAATAGAGATAATCCTTCGCCTCTCTTCGGCAAACCAGCCAGAAAATAAATGTCCTCTGGTTCGATTTCTAGTCAGTGTCCTCCAATGATGAAACACTGGTCCTGCGTGCTCCACCTGTCTACCAGCCATTGTAGAAAGTCTACCTGTGCCCTCCTGCCAGGTATGGCCCAAAATTTCAGTAGTCTACATGCTCTTAAAGCCTGTAATGAAGGTGGATGGAGTAATGCGGCTTGATCGACATCCTTGTTCTCTTTCCCGCCAAATAAGCATCTTATCTATCTGCATTGCAAAATAGGCGATTTATAATTTTGTGATTTCAAAATATTTGGGCAGTAATGAGAAATTATAGGGTTTCAAAACGCGTTTCGCGGGGTCTGCACCCACCGTGTTAGGGACAGTGCGTAGGTTCGCACTTGTCCTTAAGGGCAGGTGCGGGACCCCGACTGTTTGGTTTGTACGAAAAAGTCGAGGTTCACAGGGTATACATGCTATGCCTGTGCAACCACCGCAAGCGATTTTTAACCATAATTTTCCTCAAAAAATGAATTTTAAAGCCCTAAAAATGAAAATGAAACGGATGAAATGCAAGTCAGGGACGATGTGGATTACCTGGAGAGGACGGTTCTCGATTCTAGTGGTCGGATTTTCTGCATTCTTCATAAGAAGTTTTCTTACCAAAAGCTCTTACCTTTTACTCCAAAGCCAAACGGTGAAAATGAACTTGTAAAATCCCTTTTTATAAGATTTTTTGAATAAATGAATTTTTAATTTATTTATTTTTCACTTTCAAAAGGTCACTTTTGGTACATTTTTATTAATTTTTAAACAGATATGAGTAATGTTTGCAGTTTTTGTGCAGAATATTGGGTTTTCGGGGAGAATTGGTCATTCTCAACAAAAAACATAGGAGTCCTCTTTAAGCTCTTTTATGATTCATAAAATATGAAAAGATTTCCGAGTTTTTTCATTTTAGACTCGTTAAAACGGAATTAAAAAGACGGTCCACCTACAGCTCTTTTCTGACCGTATAAACATGAAAATATTACTGGACTTTTGTCATTTCAAGTTCAATACTGGTGATAAAACGACGTGTTTTTGATCGCTTTTTTACTTTTTTAGATTGAAGACACTAATTGTGAAAAGTACTCCTTGATCGTAATGGTCAAGCGGTTCTCTCAAGTATTATTTTATACTTTTTGGGGCTTGGGAGACACAAATTTACAAAAAAGGACAACCATGGAGTTTTCTTAAGTTTTTCTTCTGACTCCCTAAAATTGAAAAACGTCGAGTTTCTCCTATACTGGACTCGTTAAAATTTTACAGTAAAGGACCTGTTCAATTAGAAACGGGAACGGACCACTCCTTCTTAGGGTTCGAATCTTAAACTAAGTTGGACTCATCCGAAGGATGAGCTTATAACCAAGCAAATGTTATCCTCCTCAATCTTGTCAAAAATAAAGAGGTACTTTCCAGAAATGGTGGGGGAAAAGAGAGAAAAATGAACCTGATTATTATACTTTGTCTTTTGAAAAACAGTCAACCACTCTTGAACACGACACTTTTCATTCACCTGGGTTGGGAAATCCTTTACCTAACAGTTAATCAAACCATATTGAAAGTCTTCAACCGGTTTCTGGGTATTAGCTTTGGGTCAATTATAACCAAACCATCTGCAGTGTCATTATGTGTTCAAGAGGTCAGTTCAAATAAACCATTCATTTGTGAAATATCTGTCATCCATTTTGACCATCCCTGAGTTAGTCCTTGCCAAATACATTTCTTCAAAACTTGATCTATGATTTCGGGTTGTGGGCTTGCCTACAACGGATCGCTTTCTATCGACTCCAACTCATTATCTAGAAAGATGAGCTAGAAATCGTCAGTACCTTGGAATCTGCATGACTCAATGGCAAGTTTCTCGCCTTTGACAACAGGTTGCATCATTGAACTTCAATCAAAGGATTCTGTGACGTGTTCGACATCGACCTATTCATTCACATTTCATGGATTGTACTGAGTACTTTGAGGGCCATTGACATTACTAGTGTTTCCTCTCACACTTGTTAACGGTTTACATCATTGACCGGTAATCAAGTGGTTTCTACCATGTTCGACTTCGACACATTCATTCACATGGATAGAATTGTACTAGTTCGGGAAATAGAAATGAAGACCCTAGATCTAGTTTCTACCATCCAGGTTGTGAGGAATTTTGTTATTCATTATACAATGTATTATTCATAAACAGATGTTTGCACCCATATTGTGTCTACATATGTCTATACTTGTGATGTATTACAAAATCATTCCTGTATCAGAGCAGTTTAGATAGTTCTAGTCAGTTTTGATCTGAGTATGGGAATGCCTACCTCAGCGATGATATGATCA